>AWWV01010506.1:0-30459 GCA_001974805.1 Corchorus capsularis | reverse complement strand
CTTTCAGGAAATAAGACAAAATGTCGCAAGTCATCAAGACAACCATATAAGCGTGACAAAGTCACAGAAAAGGGTAAAGTAGAGAAAAAGGGCAAATGAATGAGCTCCGTGAAGGCTTCTCTCATCAACTTGGAATTTTTGTGGTTTATCTATTTGTTGTTAATACATGATACTACAACTTTTTGTCAATTTAGTTAAAAGCTTATATATCTTTGAATCTTTTGATTTATAATAACAGGGGAAACAAAAACATATTACTAATATAGAAAACTAGCCTAGTCTACTATATATTTTAAGCTTTCTTCAAAGTTTAAAAACTAGTCACAAGTAATATAAAAGAAAGGAAGCTGAGATCAAACTAAACTCCCTACTTTCCTTCTTCTAGGCTATGGCTATCCCATCATTTTCAGACTAGCATTCGAGCTTAACTTTTAGGCCTCAATGACGCCTGCCTTATGCGGCCTGCAAACAAATGATATGTTTATACTTGACAAAATTTCTTGGACAGTTTAGTCAGTAACCTCTCCATTTCTGTGACCTACCCTAGGATTGCAGGTCACTTGGGGTTAATGCAGGAAATTATCATTCACCGCTGCCATAGTTAAAGCCTTAAAGGCAAAAATATCTGCAGATAGTTAGCTAACAAAGGTGATACAACCTAACAATCTATCCAGTACACTCATTGTATCAGATTATGAGGATCCTGTTCTCCCATTTTCTAGTAAGGTAGTGCTTTATGATGATACTGATAATGATTTTATGCTGCTAGGGTGAAAGTTTGGTAGATCAGCACCAAATGGCAAATGGTCATCAGTGCCAGGTGGTGGGTAAACAATCAGCAAGATAAAAAGGAGAAATAATCATATAGTAGTAGTAAATAAGGAAGTGGCCCAGATATGCAATTCACTATCTCTGTTAATTACTTTATTGCAAAGGCAACTGACATCTGCCCTTCCATTTTAGAGGGGAACAAAACAGGGCAAAGTGCACCAATATTGACATCTGTCTTCCATTAATAGAATTAATGAATGTACACCAACAGACAGACAAATTGACACTTTCTCATAACGGAAAGATCACCTTCTTGACTTCAATTATAAACAAACTAGACTCAATTAAATGACATAGCATGACGAGTATTCTTTCTTTGAGTGATGTTGGCTTCAAACTGTTGAAACAGTTTGGTTTAGTCAAAGTAACATGTTCATGTGCATGTGCATGTGTCATGTGTGTGCGTGTGTGGAGAGAAAGAGAGCAGTATCAGAGGGAATTAAAAATAGTTAAAATGCTATAACCTGACAGAAGTACTATGAATTAAGGAAATTTGCACATTTGGCCTTAGATTGGCAACGCCTACCAGCCAACCCAAGCCAATCAGCCAAACTCAGTATCATCTTCCTGAGAGATTATTACATATGACCACCCTACCATGTCATCCATAGGACTTACCAATAAGATTCTTCAATGTAAGAGATTATGCTATAATTTTATGACTTATCCTATAAATCTTACTTGTCTATAACTAGGGGCTAAACTTATTGCTAAAGTTGTGGCTACACTTTAAGAGATAGTCTTATGTGGCAGAATATAATTATTGGTAGGGCCTATAGATGACTTGGTAGGACGATTTTATCTAATAATTTCTCTATCTTTAGGGACATGTTCTAGGATATATCCAAGATTTATTTTTTTGAATTTGCAATAATTACTTTTTATTTCTACAATGTTATTCCAGCTCAGAAAAATATGACATATTACAAACAATAAAAACAAAATTTAAAGATTCCTCAAAACATAATAACACAATGTGACTGACAAGTTCAGAGTATTACCCTAATCAACTCCGTCTACGCCGACGGAAATGTCTGAGAATAAAACTATCAGCATATAGAGGATAGTTTCTTCTAATCAGGCCCTTGATGCATTTCCAGTAAGAAAAGTCAACATATTCTCCATCTTTTCGAACTATAAACAAACATCTTGAGCCTTCAAAGTCAGGGTGATAACCAACCTGCGAACAAAAATAGAGACCGTTAGTCATTTACTGAATCAACACAAGTTGGGCAAACAGGCTATGGTACCATCTCTTTTTGGAGGTTTCCTTTGTTTTAACTAATCAACCGCTCCCCTCCTTCTTTTTTTTCTCAAATTTTGCAAATTTTGCCCATTAATCTTGTAGTTTTACTTCCTTTATATCGTTCATCTGAAAACATTAATGTGAGTGCTTGCTAAACTGTCAAGACTGCATGTTTGCAAAATGAATGTGATGTGGCTTTTGAACCAAGATGATCATTGCAAGTTGCAACAGTATCCATGTTGATAGATAGGTCAAGAACAAATCATAAATCTAATAAAGAATATTGAACCAATCATGTCAGGGGCAATCCCCTTGGTAGAATTCTGATTTTTTGCAGCATTGAAGGGCAAAATGTAATAATTTATACCCACAGAAAGAATTTTATTAATATCTAGGCAGCACAATAGTAAATAGGTTGTCAGAAATCATGCAGGTGATGGCAGCAATGTTAATTACACATTTGCACATTTCTGAATAAAAGCAAACTATTGAATAAGATATATCCTCTCAAAGAAATCACTGTAACACCGAAGGTACCAAAACAGACCCAAACATGAATTGATCTGACTGGGTTCAACATCTGTAGCCCAACCCGTTGTCCCCTCTAGTCCACATGATATAAGTACATAATAAGAATCATTTGGAAGATTTAAAAGCAAAAGGTATGAACAATTAGGGATAAAGATCATTTCTGAAAGATGCTACACGGGACTCAAGTTCTCTCAAGTCTCAACATGAGAAGCACAGAGTCATAGAAGAAAGTTGAGAAACTAGTTTACTTGATGATCCTTCATCAGTGAGTGCAATATAAAAACTCCACAAAGAAAGGAGAAGTTGAAGCAGAGACAGATGAATGCTTTATAAGTAAGGAATATAATTATCCAGAGTAGAAATTCCAATTATAGATTAGCCTATAATCTTTGAAACTAAAACTAGGCATGAATTAACGAACTTTCAAACATTGGAACGAGCTGTTGAGCAAGCATATAATAGGTTAGCCTATAATCTTTCAAACTAACAAATGTAAATTATCCAGAGTAGAAATTCCAATAACATATTAGCCTATGATCTTTGGAACTAAAACTATGCATGAATTGACAAACTTTTATACATTGGAACAAGCTGTTTAGCAAGCATACATAGGTTAGCCTATGATCTTCCAAACTAACAAATGTAGATTATCCAGAGTAGAAATTCCAATAACAGATTGGCCAATAATCTTTCAAACTAAGACTAAGCATGAATTAACGAATTTTTATCCGTTGGAACAAGGTATTGAGCAAGCAAATAATAGGATAGCCTACGATCTTTCAAACTAACAAATGTAACTTATTCAGAGTAGAAATTCCAAATATTTGCAATAACAGATTAGCCTGTGATCTTTGGAGCTAAAACTAAGCACCAAGTGATGAACTAAACATTGGAATGAGCTGTTGAGCAAGCAAAATTGTTCTCTATTTTTGCCTCCACTATATCTACTACTTAAATTGGTTTAGTCAAGCTTCAAAATTTTGTATGATAAACAGTAAACTAGCAGCGATCAGAATATAAAATGCAAGAAAGAAACATACTGTAATGTAATCAATTCCACATCCAATTTTCCTGTCACACTCTGGATGGTAAGGAAGCAACCTCTCCAGAATCGTCCTTTCGTGCTCTGGATTTAATCTATCTCCACTTCCATATCTGCAATAAGTGAACAACATTTCCATCAAATTAACTTCCAAAATTCGAATTAGATAGAACAAGTTTAAAGTTCTTACCTTCCAGAATGAAGAATCATTCTAACGAAACCAACGAGAGGAACAGTGTCCTCTAAAATCCTATCTTCCCAATCTTTCCATTCATTTCTATTTCTTTTTACCTCGCTGCCCTCCTCTTCTTCCGAATTTCCACCACTGTCCTCTGGCAATATACCCGGCTTCCCTAACAAATCGGCGCCGTAAGATTCTTGGCTCCCGATTCTCCCGCCATCGGAGCCAGTCCTCAGCGCGCAGAAGCGGACTTGAAGCGACCGCGTCCGGTGGAAGGGAGAAGATAAGATCACCGGAGAAGAAGAGGATAGGATAGAAATAGAGTTACGGTAAAAGCAGGGTGGCGGTGGCGGTGGCGGCTTGAGAATCGAAGCCATGAACTGAGTTTAGTGTGTCACTGAGTCTAGAAGCAGTTGACGAAAATTTTTGGAAAGAGTTAACGGTCACATTATCAATGGCTCATGAGAAAGAGTATGACGAAAAAGCGCACTGCCATTGGAGAGGAAATCTTAGCTGATAAAAGGGTTGAGACCGCTTTGTCCACCTAGGCGCCTTTTATTTATTTTGCCTTTCTATTTTTCATTTTTTTTTCAGTTTGATTATTACATATTTGGGCCAGTTATGGCCCTTTGGTTCATTAAGTAGGCCCGTTAAAGCCCAATCTGTTGTTTGACTAACACCATTTGTCCCTAAATCCTCTCTCTAATTAATTGGTTCACAAAAATCAAAATATTGTATTTTGATCCTACAATCAAATGATTTTGATCTTTTTATTAGTAGACATTGTTACATGAACCGTTTCCACTACATCAATCATGATTCTAATTATTAAAACTGAGTCAACTTATTTCATAGATAAGATGTCGACAAAACGGCTTACAATCGTATACTAGGTGGCTATTCATATCATGATCTAACAAAGGAATAAGATTTGAGGAGGATTTTGAAAACTACCATCCCATGTCAATAATTTGAGCTGGGTTGGTTAAGTTAAGATTTAAATAATTAAGTGCATGTGCATCTTCTTCAAAATTCCCTAATTATTGTTCATATACTATGGTAAAATCCCAAAAAATAAAAATTGTAATGAACTATTTTCTAGAATATTCTTTCCACCTATAACTGGTGACCTTCTTAAGAAATTACTGATGGTGACTTCAAATTAATATGTTAATCGGCAATCAATATTTGATGAAGAAAGCACTAGCGCAACTTGGATTTTATTTAAGAATCTTGGGTTCTTTCTTTATCTTATGATTTTTCCTCTTGGTAAAATACTATTGAAGAATGTCAACTCATTGAACCATTCAAACTAATAGTATAAGCTTTAATCTTATACTTTCTTCAACCTTTCGAGTTTTGACTAAGCTTATTGACTAAGCTTTAATCTTCTTAAGAAATTACCTTTCGAGTTCTTTCTTACAATAATATAAAATATAAAATGTAGTTAATTAACTAACTAGCCATGAAGATTGGTTAGCCAGATATTCTGGCTTGAATCATTTCAAAGGGTCATTGGATTTCCCTGGCTTTTCCACTTACATCAGAAGAAAATTCCTTTATATATTGATCCCTTTTGAAGTCATTTCTCTGTTAGAGGTCTCTGAAAGATTTGGATATAATATGTCTCGTTTCATATCTCTCTTCCTGCTTTTGCCATTACTAATTGCTGAAGTCGGTGGAAAAGAGGAAAGCTGTGTAATGAGACGTGGGATAGCCAGGGGAATTGGCAGCGTTATTGACTACAGCTCTCGCGCAGGGAGGGAGCAGAAAATAGCAATGGAAATTGCTTTCCAGGATTTCCATCGCTCAACTTGCTCAAAGCAGCTTGTTTTGCGCTTCAAGGATTCACATGGAAGCTCAGCTCAAACAGTTTCTTCTGGTATTCCTTCCTTTGTCAAATTACTAATTAACATGCATAAAACTAGTTATCACGCAACGGTTCCATTTTAGCTGATAAAATTTTACATATAGGGGTCAAACTGAATATATTTCACTTATATTTCATAGTTTTTCTCTTTTGATCATATGTATTCTGGAAAAGAGGGCTTATAATAAATTTCTCTCCAACTTTCTTGACACTTTACTGTAGCATTGGAGTTAATTGGTAGTGGAAAAGTGCAAGCCATAATCGGAACAATAACAAAGCAAGAAGCAACTCTGGTGTCTGAATTCCAAAAGGCCACCAATGATATGCCTATTATATTTATATCCCTGACTTCGCCCGCCATAGTCACAACATCATTGCCTAATCGATTGCCTTTCTTCATCCAAATGGCTAATGACATCCACATCCATCTCAACTTTCAATGCATTGCTGCCATTGTTAATAACTTCAAGTGGCGAAAAGTCACTGCAATTTACGAACATAACAATGAGTTTTTGACCGATTCTGGGCTGATTACTCTGCTTTCTGACTCACTTAGAGCTGTTAGTTCAGAGGTTGAACATCATTTGGCTTTCCCACCTCTTGCATCTCTCTCAGACCAAAATGCTACCATAGAAGAAGAGCTAAGGAAGCTAAAGAGCAAAAGCAACCGGGTTTTCATAGTAATACAATCATCTTTACAGTTTGCTGTCTTGCTTTTTGAGAAGGCTAAGGAAATGGGTATGATGGAGAAAGGCTATGTGTGGATTGTCACTAATGAAATTGCAAGCCTTCTTGATTCTGTTGATTCTTCAGTTCTTTACAACATGCAAGGGGTACTTGGTTTCAGAACAAATTTTGTAGAGTCTAGCAAGTCTTTTAGACAGTTCAAAACAAAATTTAGGAAGAAGTATGGGATTAAATACTCTGAGGAAGAAGAGTATTCTAACCCTAGCATTTTTGCCCTCCGAGCTTATGATGCAGCTTGGACAATAGCTCAATCCTTGGAGAAAACACAAGCAAATGCCACATCCGAAGAATTATTGAACCAAATATTGTCAAGTAACTTTGAAGGTTTGAGTGGAAGAATAAGATTTGAAAATTCCACATTATTGCAACAGGGAACTTTTCAGATCATTAATGTGGTGGGTAAAAGCTACAGAGAAATAGCAGTTTGGTCACCAGAGTTGGGATTCTCAGAAAACTTTGACAAACTTGGCAACAATTCCATGAAGGATTTAGGCCCAATTTATTGGCCAGGCGGCTTACAAACGGTTCCTAAAGGATGGACTTCTGTTGCAGAGGTGAAACCACTCAAAATTGGGGTTCCTGCTAAAGGTGCCTTTAATCAGTTTGTGAAAGTGAGTTATGATCAAGATAAGAATGGTTCATATGTCACAGGATTTTCTATAGAAGTGTTTGAAGCAGTTGTTAAGCGCCTTCCTTATCAATTGCCTCATGACTTTATTCCATTTAATGGTTCATATGACGATATGGTGAAACAAGTCTATAGCAAGGTCAGGTTTTCTTCTTGTTCATTGCAGAATTCCATAGTTGAAACATATATGCACCTCAAATTTTTTTGCACTTTTTAATTTTTATGGCTGAATACTGATAAATTCATGTACATTTAGAAGGGATTTGATGCAGCAGTAGGAGATACAGAAATATTGGCAGATAGATATCAGTATGCAGAATTTTCACAGCCTTATATGGAATCTGGACTTATCATGGTAGTCACTGTAAAACCAGACAAGTCAAAAGAACTATGGATGTTTATGAAGACGTTTACAATGAAAATGTGGTTGATAACTTTGGCTATGCACATTTTCATAGGATTTGTCATATGGATGATTGAACATGAAAAGAACCCAGATCTCAACAAGTTTGGGGCAGTTCTTTGGTTCTCCATCACTGTCATATTCTTCGCGCAAAGTAAGTCTTCATCAATTACTACTCACTTTAACTCAACAGCAACATATATATTGTAAAAAGAACAATTTGAAATATTTTCATGTATATGCAGGAGAGCCTCTGAGGAGTAATTGGTCTAGATGTGTGTTGGCACCATGGTTATTAGCAATCCTAATCATATCAGCATGTTTCACGGCAAGTCTCACTTCCATGTTGACAATCTCACGGCTGCAACCATCTGTTTCTGATATTGAAACACTAAAAAGAACAAATGCAAGAGTTGGATGTAATGGGAATTCATTCATTGTAAGATATTTAACCAATGTCTTAGGGTTTAAGCCAGAGAACATTAAGAACTGTAGCTCCATTATTGACTACCCGGATTATTTCAAGAATGGAGATATTGAAGCAGCTTTCTTTGTTGTTCCTCATGCAAAAGTCTTCCTTGCAAAGTACTGTAAAGGGTACACCATCACCGGACCAACTTACAAACCTAGTGGTTTCGGCTTTGTAATTCCTTCTACATACCCTTCTTTCTTTAAAATTCTTAAAATGGTTTGTAAATTGTAATCTTATATATATCTATCTATTTTCATTTAATTTAGGTGTTTCCAAAAGGTTCGCCATTAGCATTGGACTTTTCAGAGGCAATCCTCAAAGTGACAGAAAGTGGAGAAATGCCACAGTTGGAAGAACACTTGAACACATTGTACAAGAACAATTGTTCCTATTCTACTGGCATAAGCAATGGCTCAAGTTTAGGGCCTCGGCCATTCACTGGCCTGTTTTTGATGTCTGGTGGCATATCGGCATTTGCTTTCCTAGTGGCTGCTGTGCGCCTGGCAAAAAGGCACAAGCATTTCATACAGGCTAAGTTAAATGGAATCCGAAGATGGGTATATACAGTTTTCAAAGAATGTCGCCATATTATCCCAGTCCAGTTCTTCCAGGGGACTATTGTCCCAGTGTAGGTGATGGCATAAGTAGAGCAAAGTTTGATAAGTTCATTTCGTTTTGTAAATATATGATTATGAAAGAAAATGTAGATTAATTATGAGATTGTTGACTTTTTGTAAGCCACTATTGATGACTCAAATGTAGTATTTTCATTTTTCAAAGGAGAAGAAAATACTAGCAAACGACAGTTAAAGAATCTCTCTATACAACTTCCAATCCAAGTAATCTAATGGGTTTTAGTCTACGTACTCTTTTTCGGTTGAGGTTTCCTTCTTCAACCTTCTAGACTGAATCAAAAACACCCACAATCCAAATTGGGGGTAATCTTAAATTTCCAAACATTTTCCATACCTTCCAAGTCTTTGGGAGAAATCCAAGTTCACATGAAAGAAAATGTAGATTAATTATGAGATTGTTGACTTTTTGTAAGCCACTATTGATGACTCAAATGTAGTATTTTCATTTTTCAAAGGAGAAGAAAATACTAGCAAACGACAGTTAAAGAATCTCTCTATACAACTTCCAATCCAAGTAATCTAATGGGTTTTAGTCTACGTACTCTTTTTCGGTTGAGGTTTCCTTCTTCAACCTTCTAGACTGAATCAAAAACACCCACAATCCAAATTGGGGGTAATCTTAAATTTCCAAACATTTTCCATACCTTCCAAGTCTTTGGGAGAAATCCAAGTTCACAAGAATAGCTTGCATGAACTTTGCATCTCTGCCTCACCAACCAGGAAAAACAACACTGACTTGACTTCAGTAATTATAATCATTCAAAATATCTCAGATATAAGTATATATTGATAGGTGGTAGATTATTGGCCTGAATTTGCTTCCTTTTAATTTGGAAAGTCTCTAATAAATAATATGTCTCTTGTCCTGTCTTTATTGCTGCTTTTGCTACTAATGACAGAACCGATTGTTAAAGCTAATAATGGAAAAGAGATTGACTGTGTAGGCAAACCTGAGCTTACCAGGGCAATAGGTGGGATCATTGACTACAGCTCTCGTGCCGGGAAAGAACAGAGGATAGCCATGGAAATGGCAATCCAGGATTTCCATCACTCAACTTGCTCAGAGCAGCTGGTTTTGTGCTTCAAAGATACAAATGGAAGCTCTGCTCGGGCAGCTTCGTCTGGTAATATTTTTCATTCTAACAATCACTAGTACTAGTATAAAGCAGAAAGCATTTATCAGCTATAAATCTTATCAACTGTGTTTTTTTTTTCCTGGTCCCATTAATTTTGATCAGAAGAAAAATGTTAATTCTAGTATCCTTAGCAAGTACTAATTATTAGTTGAAATTGGTTTTGAGCCGTACCACAAGCATGATCACATATATAGAGAGAGCCTTATTCTAAACATCTAACACCTTTAAAACCCAACTGCAGCCTTGGCGCTCATTGGTAGTGAAAAGGTGCAAGCCATAATTGGAACAATTGGAAAGCAAGAAACAACTATAGTATCTGAGATAGAGAAAACAATCAAGAATGTTCCCATCATATCCCTAACTTTAACTGCTCCAATACCAACATCAATCCCTGACGAATTACCGCTTTTCACCCAATTTAGTAATGACATCAACCTTAACATAAGATGCATTGCTGCACTGGTTAACAACTTCGGATGGCGCAAAATTACCACAATTTACGAAAAAACCAATGATTTCTTTGGTGATTCCGGATTCCTAACCCTCCTATCTGATTCACTTCACCTAGTTGGTTCACAGATTGAACATCATTTAGCTTTCCCACCTCTTTCATCTCACTCAGACCAAAATGCTACCGTAGAAAAAGAGTTAAGGAAGCTAAAGAGCAAGAGGAACTGGGTTTTCATAGTAGTACAATCATCTTTACAGTTTGCTGTCTTGCTTTTTGAGAAGGCTAAGCAAATGGGTATGATGGAGAAAGGCTATGTTTGGATTGTCACTGATGAAATCGCAAGCCTCATTGATTCCCTTGATTCTTCAGCTCTATACAACATGCAAGGTGTTCTTGGTTTCAAAACTAATTTTGTAGAGTCTAGTGAGTCTTTCAGACATTTCAAAACAAAATTCCGAAGGATTCTTGGCAAAAGATACCCTGACGAAGAAGAGTTTTCTAACCCAAGTATTTTTGCTCTCCGAGCTTATGATGCAACTTGGACTATTGCTCAAGCCATGCAGGATTCACAAGCAAATGCCACATCCAAAGAATTGTTTAAACAAATAGTAGTATCAACCAATTTTCAAGGTTTAAGTGGAAAAATAAGATTTAAAAATCTCACTTTTTTGCAACAACCTGCAACCTTTCAGATCATTAATGTGGTTGGCAAAAGCTATAGGGAGATAGCAATTTGGTCACCAAAGTTGGGATTCATAGAAAACTCTGACAGACATGATCAACCGAATACCGGCTATGACCAGTACAAGGTCATTAAAAAATTAGGCCCAATTTACTGGCCGGGTGGTGTATCAAGTACTGTTCCAAGGGGATGGACTACTTCAGGTGATGAGGAAAAGCCACTGAAAATAGGGGTTCCTGCTAGGGGTGCCTTTAATCAGTTTGTGAAGGTGAGCTTTGACAAAGGCAAGAACGCTTCATATGTCACTGGATTTTCGATTAATGTGTTCGAAGCAGTTGTTAAGCATCTGCCTTATCGACTACCTTATGAATTTGTTCCATTCAATGGCACATATGATGAAATGGTGCAAGAAGTGTATCACAAGGTTAGATTTCTTAATTATTTCCCTCTGATTATGAATTTGTTCCATTAATAATTCAACAGAACATATGATGAACACTGATCATAGATTTGTGTAAATTAGTAGGGATTAGACGCGGCGGTTGGAGATACTGCTATAATTGCTGATAGATGTCGATATGCAGAGTTCTCACAGCCATATGTTGAATCTGGGCTTATAATGGTAGTCACTGTAAAACAGGACAAATCAAAACAAATGTGGATGTTTAAGAACACTTTTTCAACTAGAATGTGGCTAATAACTTTGGCAATGCATATTTTCATAGGATTTGTCATTTGGATGATTGAACATGAAAACAACCCTGAACTCAATAGGTTTGGGGCAGTACTTTGGTTCTCGGTCACCATTATATTCTTCGCACAAAGTAAGTATCAGTAATTGAAGTCATTTTTACTTTTTTAGCCTCTAAAAAACAATGTAGTATAAAACATGTCTGAAATTCTGTCACGTATATGCAGGGGAACATGTAACAAGGACATTGTCGAAATTTGTGTTGGCGCCTTGGTTGTTTGCTATTCTGATAATAACGGCAGGTTTCACGGCGAGTCTTACCTCAATGTTGACAATTTCACGCCTCCGACCATCAGTTTCAGACATTGAAACACTTCTGAGAACAAATGCAGCTGTTGGATGTAATGGGAATTCATTTATCGTGAGTTATTTGATCAATGTCGTTGGTTTTGAGCCAGAAAACATCAAGAAAATCAATTCCATTGACGATTATCCTGATGCCTTTAAGAATGGAGACATCCAAGCCGCATTCTTCGTTGCTCCCCATGCAAAAGTCTTCCTTGCTAAGTACTGTAATGGGTACACCATGGCAGGACCTACGCTCAAGCTTGGTGGTTTTGGCTTTGTAATAATTCCTATTATTATCCCTTTTTCTTATTACAAGTTTTTTTGCTATCCATTTTCATCGGATTAATGTTTGGGTGCTCTGGTTTCTCTGTTTTAGGTGTTTCCGAAAGGTTCTCCATTGACACTTGACATTTCGGAAGCAATCCTGAAAGTGACGGAAAGTGGAGAAATAAGGGAGTTGGAAGAACAGTTGCTCTCCTCTAGCAAGTGCTCGTCTTCAAGCTCAATAACAGATGATGGCTCAAGTCTAGGTCCTCAGCCATTTGCAGCCGTGTTTTTCATTTGTGGCGGTGTCTCCGCCTTTGCTTTCCTAGTCACTGCCGTGCGCCTGGCTAGAAGGTTTGTTCGAGTATGGGCATATACATTTCTCGCACAATGCTATCGACTTGTTGCATTTCACTTCTTTCCCAGAATTTATATCCTACCAATTAATAATAACCTTGGCAGGATTTGATGCCTCATTTGATTAATGTGAATTAACATTGATTTCTGAATCTATACATATGCTTAATCAAGGAAATAAAAGTAAAATTACGAGCAATATTTCTTACTACAATTACTTTTTTTCTTCCTCAAATAGTAAAAACTTTAAGAGCATGAGAAATTATTTCCCAATTGAATATAGATACATTTCACCAATTGAAACGTTTGCGGTCAACACACAAATACCCTTTTCTTTTAACAGAAGAACAAATTATTTTTTGGGCACAAAGAAAGCGAACAGAAGAACAATTTACCAGCTATATCAATTTAATTAATTATTATTGATCTGGTGTTTAAAAACTTTATTTACAAGCAAGTTCTATTCCCAAATCAAGCATAAGTTTAGTCTAGCAGAATTAGGCTTAATTTGGCATTGATGTTGCAGTTTGAAAAAGCTTGGTTCGGAAAAAGTGCTTTTGAGAAATGCTTTTTTAAATTGCGGTAGAAAAATGTGAATAATGTTTGGTATTATTGTGAAAAAATGGGATTGAAGGATAAAATGTCTAAAAAGGATATACTAGTTAAAAAGGAAAGAGAAAAATAATTAGGGGATATTAGTCATTTAATGTCCACACTTTTGAAACGCAAAAGCACATAAGGATTAACTTTTCGGGTTGGCTTGACTTTTGCGTTCAAAATCAGCTTTTGACACAAACCATGATTTATTTGGCATTGGGTTTGGGTTTAAAAACAGTTTTTTTATCTCCAAACGCAATGTCAAACCAGGTCTTAATAATAATACAGCTTTAGGTTACTTCAAAATTCAGAATATTCTGAATCTGTACCCTTGGAACCAATCCAGAGCAGCCTTGCTGGGGGGCCACAAACAATTAATTTGCCATAATTTATGGCAATTTGAACGCCTAAATCCAATTTACCTTTGATACCAAAACCATAAATTAAGCATCAAAATGCTTACATAATTTGCTTAATTAATATAAGTAAGTACTACTAATCTGGAAACAGGCCCCACATAAAGAAACCACGTGTCGTGTTGCCGTTAAACTGAACCCAATTTTGAGCATGAGACCGGCCAGGACCATGTTGGATGGCGAGTTGGGATCGGTCACACCCCAAATTCAAAGTCTCCTCCACTCGCCCAACCACGCGCGTCAACGTCAATCCCCTTTGACCTCCACTCCACGCCAATTCCTTTTTCTTTCCACCAAACGTATACGTTCCACGAAAACACCCGCCCACCGCAATTTGTCAAATTTCCCCACCGTTGTTGAATTAGTATCAAGAGCGTACAATTCACGCGCAAGAAAGCCGAAAATGAAACCCCAGCTCTCCCCCACCTTCGCTTCTATAGATCTCCGCCGACACTGTTGTCGCCAGACGCCAGTTCATAAAATCTACACCAAATTGCGCGCACCACTTTTTTTTTTTAACTTTATTTTTTTTTCTCTTTTTAGCTCTATCTGGAAAAAGAATGAAAAAAATGATTTCCAGGATTCCAGTTCATGCGAGGATAACGATGGCGTTGATCACACTCAATTCCCAATAAAACCCCTAAAGAGAAAAATGAAAATATTTCTCATATATTATTTACTCATTTCTAAACCTTCGAAAAGCTTTTGACAGAAACAAAAACTAGCTGTTTAACAGATAAAGACAGCCTTGCAATGCAAAGCCGGATATATATAAAATTATTTTTATATATACATATTTTTTATATTAATCTGGCGCGCGCCAAGGCACACGCTCATGCCTTAACGATTGCCAGTTCACTTTTAATTTTGATTTAATTTTTCAATTTTTTTTCTTGCTCTTACTTTGAGTCATTTTCACAAACAACTGACAGGTGACAGCTCCTAGATCTCTCCTCGATACTGTGACACCGAACAAGCTTCATTAATCAGCTTTATTTTTTCCTCTGTTTTTCCTTTCCTTTCCTTTGTGTTTGGAATGGTTGTTGTTATTACTCCATTTTTGTTTTTATTGATTGAAAGTTGAAACTTGGTGTTTGGTGAAAATAAAGAAAAAAGAAATTTTGATTGGGATTTTGCGAGCAAAACATGGACGGTGCAGATGGGACGGTGAGATTAGGAGCTTTAAACATGAAAGCGGGTCGAGGCTTCGATTTGGATCAGGATGTCGCCGTTTCTTCGCCGGTTACTAGGCAAAAGGCTGCCGCCGCCAAACAGTTCATTGAGAATCACTACAAGAACTATTTGCAAGGATTGCAAGAGCGTAAAGAGAGGTTAATTCTGGTTCTCCGTACTTCTGTTGCATTTAAATTTTATTGTCGTTATTCTTGTTATTCTTTTTTTTTGGCTATTTTTGTAGTTGAAATTCATTTGTTTTAGGTAATTATAATAAAAATAGAGAAGTTATAATGTTAATAAATGGATATGGTTAGCTTAGATGGAATTTTATCTGCCTCTTTTTGAGAATTGAGATTTAGTTTTGTTGGATATTAATGGTGGATATTTAAGACGGCGAGCACTGCAAAGGAAAGCAGAGGAAGCTCAGATTCCAAGTGAGGAACAAGAGGAGATGATGAGGAATTTGGAGAGGAGAGAAACTGAATACATGAGGCTGCAAAGGCGTAAAATCGGAATTGATGATTTCGAGCAATTGACTGTAATTGGAAAAGGTGCATTTGGCGAGGTATATCTCAAATCACTGAGGCTTTCAATTAACTTCTTGCAATTCTGCAGGAGAGGAAATTGCTAATTTATATAATCAGATGCTTGAAACTTACTACTGTTTGTATGTAACAAATGCAGGTTAGACTATGTCGTGCTAAAAGTACAGGAGAGATTTTTGCTATGAAGAAGTTAAAGAAATCAGAGATGCTTAGCCGTGGACAGGTGACACTAAAAATAATATAAACTTTCAAAATAGTGTGGCCCTTGTTGATCTATGTCACTTCTTTACTCACGGGTGTTATTTCTCCTTCTGTATATTGCTGGTTTAATGATATTATTGAAAAAAAAATTGCTCAGATTATTGAAAATGGATGTGGTAACTTATCCTGGAATTGCCCTGCTACCTTTCCTTCCAACCCCCTTTATTTTGGTACTATGGTATTATTGGATTG
This sequence comes from Corchorus capsularis, assembly GCA_001974805.1. NCBI lineage: Eukaryota > Viridiplantae > Streptophyta > Magnoliopsida > Malvales > Malvaceae > Corchorus > Corchorus capsularis. The sequence continues at coordinate 14,757 of AWWV01010506.1, read as the reverse complement.
CTGTGCATAGGCAATTGGAAAATACTGAATTCATCTTAAAAATATCTTAACCCCATTTTTTTGGAATGGTTAAGCTCTTTATGAAACCGACTTGTTATTTTCTCGGTGAATTATGACAAAACCCACACATTAAGTTTAAATTATATCCTCATTATGAACTTTACTTTATCTTCAAGGTTGAGCATGTTCGTTCAGAGAGAAACTTACTTGCCGAGGTTGAAAGCCGTTGCATTGTAAAGCTGTTCTATTCTTTTCAAGACTCCGATTTCTTGTACCTTATTATGGAGTATTTACCCGGTGGTGACATCATGACACTACTGATGAGAGAAGATATTCTTTCTGAAGATGTTGCGCGTTTCTATGTAGCAGAGAGCATTTTGGCAATTCATTCGATTCACCAACACAGCTATATTCATAGGTATTACAATTTGTGAACTCGTTTCTATAATGAGTGTCTCAGTATGGGTGTTAAGTGGGTGCAGGCAGGACCTGGATTATCCTGAATGTATGTGCATTCTAATCGATGAGAGAGGATACTCTTGACTTGTGTCATACACCGTGCTCGGCCTTGAGAGAACTACTTGGGGATAGTTAGCTACTTTGAAATGCTTGAAATTAGAATGGCCTCTTTGCAGATATTTACTCTCAATGGTATTTTGCTTGCAGGGACATTAAACCAGATAACCTGATACTTGATAGGAATGGCCATCTAAAGCTTTCAGATTTTGGTTTGTGTAAACCCCTAGATGAGAAATATTCATCAATTTTGCTAGAGGAAGAAGATTTAACTTCCCAGGAATCTACCAGTGATGCTGAGGCTTGGTTGATGCCTAAAGAACAATTACAACAATGGAAACGTAATCGCCGTGCTTTGGTATTATCTCTATTCTTTTTGCTTTTACCTGCATATCATCATTCACATGAATAAATTTTGCAATTTTCACAGTTTACATTTGTTAAATTTCTTAAGCAGGCTTGTTATTGACATTTGTCATTTGATATGATATCAACTGACATCTGGCTTTGCAGGCTTATTCAACTGTTGGAACTCTTGATTACATGGCTCCTGAAGTTCTATTAAAGAAGGGTTATGGGATGGAGTGTGATTGGTGGTCTCTAGGTGCAATCATGTATGAGATGCTCATAGGCTATCCTCCATTTTGTTCTGATGATCCTCGGATAACATGCCGCAAGGTGGCACCTATTTTCTGGTTCTCAGTTATTTTGGTAGCCTCCTTGTTCACTAGGTGGTAATCTTTCTCTCTTGCACAGATAATCAACTGGAGAACCTGCTTGAAATTCCCTGACGAACCAAAAATCTCTGTCGAGGCTAAGGATTTAATTTGCCACCTGCTCTGTGATGTTGAAACCCGACTGGGGACCAGAGGAGTAGAGGAATTGAAGGTAAATCCTTTTCAAATAACATAAATATATCTTATTAGAACCATTACATATTAGAATCCACAGATATCCATTATTCATTTTACTTGCAAGATGCTTTTGCATCAAGAATTCATGACAAGTAAACATATTTTCTCCTGAGGGAAAACCGCTTGCTTAGATCTTTGACAATTAGTTGGGTCGTCTGTTTGTACAAGATTTTAGTATTTGATCAATTTATTTGGCTTTGTTGGTTTGAGGCTTTGAGCTTGTTATTGGTGTTTGCATATGTGAGTATTAATTTTGAGTCATTAATATCTCTCAGGCACATCCATGGTTCACGGGTGTTCAATGGGAAAAGCTGTACGAAATGGAAGCAGCATATAAGCCAACAGTCACTGGGGACTTGGACACTCAAAATTTTGAGAAGTTTCCTGAAGTGAGTACTTTGAATGCTAATGCATGAGATTTATACCCTTCTATGGGGTATTAAAGTGTTTAGGAATCTTAACTCATAATATCCTTCCTTTAACTCAACACAGCCCTTTTGTCAATGGGATATTGAGGATTTTTAAATTTATAGCTGTCTCCCTGTATTTTGGTTTACAGTTGGTACAGCAATTTTGATTGTTTCTACTTGTTGCTCCTTTTATATTCCTTTTAAGAAATTTTAGCAACATAAGCAGTGTGGAGGGTTAAGTGTATGGGATCAAAGTTTGAATTCTTTTTTTCTAAAGTTTTTGCTTCTTTACCTTTTAAGTTTAACTAATTTTGCTACTTCCTTTCCTTTTTTGGTAGATTGATGGACCTCCCTCCGCAATTCCAGAAGTGGGACCTTGGAGGAAGGTAAAGACCTTGTTTGCTCCTCTTTCTTTTTTTTTTCCTTCCAAAAAGCTTTCTTGCTACTCTATGTGAGTAGAGTTGATTCAAGACTTTGTGATATACTTTTCTTTATTTAATGCTGCAGATGCTGGCATCAAAAGACACCAATTTCATAGGATTTACCTTTAAGAAATCAGACATTGTCAAGTCACTTGAAAGTTCAGGTATACTTATTTATAGATACTTATATTTGAGCGTATTTAGAACTGTGATATGGTAATATATAATTTTCTTGTAATTCATCAGATTTATGTATATCAAGTTTGCATTACATCACTTTCTTAGTACACTTAAGCTCTAATGCTGTATTCATTCATACATTTTTATTCATGTAACTAGTTCAGGGTAAATAAAAATGGCTTTCGATTGACAGAGTCTGTTTATAGCAAATCTTGGGCACCTTATTTTCATTTTACAAATCTACTATATGTTGATTGAGGATTTGCTCCATGTTCATATTGTCTTTTGACAGGTTCTTACAGAACAGTTACAGTGACTATTTATGTAGAGAATTTATGATAGCATCATGATTAGCCTTGTGTTACAATTTGTGATTTGGACTCATCATTTAGAAATGCATTGCAGGTACTGACATGAGATCCAACGGACCTTCAAAAGCCCCATCTCTTGTTTCCTTGCTAGGTATGTTATTCTCTTTCTTGAAAAGGTCCTTGCTTGTTATGCTACTTTTGTGCTTGTGATTGGGGGATAATACTGCCGGTGATGAAAACTAGTCTTTTCAATATTAAGGATGGCTATTCATGGGTTTGTTGTTTTTGAGTGTGCCTAGTTGCTGATTGATTTAATTAATATAGCTTCGTCACAGCAATTACTATATAAGCCTTGCCTACCGTTAAAAACACATTTTGGTAATCGGTATGCTAATGTGCCAGCTAGTTACCATGTTTTGTTTGGTTTTTGCTCTTGCCCTCTTCTTTCAAGGAAGCAAAATGTCCTATGATTCCATTTGTTTTAAAACTATTCTTCAATCTTCTATAATAAAAAACTTTTTAGCATATGAAAAACTGATAGGGTCAATTCTTCACTCACTTTCCTCTGTTGTCACTTTCTCTCAATTGCTAATATCTCAGTAATGAATTCACTGGAATAGAATTTGCTAAACGTGAAACATTTTGTATTTTCGCTACATAAACTTACTCTTTGAAATGTGAAAGTGGACTTAGTTCATTGTAATAGATTGTAGTAGGTGTTTATGGAATTGCTGTGCATAGATGACACAGATGTGTAAACTTTGTCGCTATAGGTGATTGTTTTATGTATCAACCGAAAGCTTTTGTAATCCTTGGTACCTTTTACGGATGCAGGTCAGATGGATCTCCAAGAAACCGTAATACCCGAGGGTGAGCAGAAACAAGAAACCTGAATCAGAGCACTCCTTGTGATGCCGGTTGTGAGAGTAGGCGATCTTAGATTTCCTCTCAGGTACTCTCTGCTAAAGCCAAAGGGGTATCATATGAGATTTGAGTTTTGTCAAGAACTGCTTGGAGACACAAATAAGGTCAACTCGAGAAATTAGAATTTAGAAATCATTTTGACCACCATACTCTTCTTCTCCAAAAGTTGTGGTGTATAAGAGCTACTGTAAAGCCAAGAAAAAAAAAATGTTCAAATCCATTTTGACTGTAACATTTATCCAACATATAAGCGACCTAAGTTATCAAAATCCCCATATATTTTTTATATGAAACATTTCTATGTATATTCAACATTAACAACAAATCATGTCACTCCATTTTTGTCCATTAAAGTGATTCTATTTGTTTCTGGACCGCAAATCCCATTTGCAGCTGTTAAATAGAATTTGGAATTTATTTGCTTTGATGAAGAAGGGCAGAAAACAGAAGGCAAAACCATGAGCGGCATGTTCCCTGACATGAATCTTATGTTCAAATTGGCCAAATTGCCAAAAAATAAATTATTAATTAATTAATTGCGCGACACCTTGGTTTGATTAAATCTAACATATATTGGTCAGATGCAGTGATGCTTGTATTATAGCTCGACTAATTGTCTACTGAAAATTGAATACGACATTTCTAGTTTGGTAGTACATTTCAATTAATATTCCACCGTCTTTCCCTCTTCAACTTGTTTAAATCACTATTAGTACTTATTTTTCTTCAAAAAAATCATTTTATTTTATTTTTAATTGGTTCTTTTTTCCCTTTTATCATTTTCATTCTCATTCTAAAAAGAGAAGAATCCGTTGAATGAATCATTTTCCTTACAAAAATATCTAAGTTTCGTATCATGAGTTCTCGAGTCTTGACCCTTTTGAGGCTTGAGCTGATTTTACCTTTAGCCATCATGAGAAGCAACATAAATATCACAAATTGGAATATATTGCAATTATCAGCTTTATTTATCCTTAACTTTATCCTTTTCCTTAGCTATCTATCTTAAAGTAAAAATATCCTTTAAAATGGAGTATTAAAAAATAAAAAGATGAAATGAAAATATCCCTTATTTACCAAAAAAAAAAAAGAAGAAAATATCCCTTATAAAACGGGATATATTGTGTGACTTACATCCTATAAAAGACAAAATTTAGCAAAGTTATGTTTTATTGATAAAATTGATTGATGCATACAAATTTATTTGCAAATTTAAATTTTGACTAATTTGGAATTGAAAATCAAACTTCCTATGAAAGAAGCTTCTTAACTTAATATTATATAAGTAATAATTAAATGGATTGATCTTATTTTGTTTACCTCATAAAATCTCTCATTTTTAAAATTTTTTTTGGCCGGATCATTTTTAAATTGATATATGAATATGATATTAAAAAATCAATCATAAGAAATAGGAAAAAAAAACATGAGGAAGTGGTACAACGAAACTAGAAAGAATTGAAGAAAATTATAAAAAGTACGACCAAATCCAAAAACCAGAAAAAAACTTATCTGTCAAGTTAAATACTAAATGAATAAAAGGGAGATAGATATTTTTGAACACAAACAAATATCTGGCTCTTTCGCTAGCTAAGCCTACGAGGTGACGTGGCAATGTGACACGTGTAAAAGCGATGACAACTGTAACGTTCTTTTGTCCCCTCCTCAAAAGCTCATTACATCTCACCTTCTTCCTTCCCTTCTCTCAAATATATACTTCTCTCTTTTTCTTTCTTCTTATAAAAAAAAATTTCTTTTTATTTTTCTCTCTGAGTTTGAGGTCTCTTAATCTTTGGAATTCAGGGAATCTGTTTTGGTGGTGTTTCTTTTTCTTTGCATGGAGGGTTTTAGGAGGATTGAATCTCGGACGAGTTCAGAGGGTTCTGCTTCTGAGTTGACTCGTGAGATGTCACCCGAGTTTGCTCACCATGAACAAGGTCCAAGCTTGGTATACCCTCTTCTTCTTATCCTTTTAGCTGTTCTTTTTGGTTATTTATTTATGCATCAAAAATGGGTTCTTTCCTTTTTGTTCTGGTTTAAAGTTAGGAAATTTAATATGGGTTTATCTTGTTAAAGCAGTTAATTAACTTCTAAACTCTTCTTTCAAGCAACTGATTAATATACTAATAGGTCTCTACATGGTAAATTTTTATCATTTTCAATCATGCATGTTAATGTTTCTTTTAAGAGCATTAATATAAAGTTTGGAGATAATTTATTGTAAGTTTTTCTTACTTTTGAATGGCTTTGGTAGTTAGGCACTATTAATTGAGGATTTGCGTAACTTGAAAGCTTAGAAAATTGATTCTCCCCTTTCATCTCAGTTTTAAGCTAAGCTACCAAATATTTTCTTTCATCACATATTTGATAATTTTGATGCAAGTTGTAGATGTAGTTTACTGTAATGTTGGTATTTTTACATGTTCCTTTTCCAAAATTTTGATTCCTTACTGCTTTATTATGTAACATGTTTGTACAAAATTATGTGTTTTTGCTATTGTGGAAACTTCCTGATCAACGATCATGTGTTTTAATGACAACAATCCCACAGGATTCTATGGTGGTAGAATCTACCTCTACAGAATGGACTGATGAGAAGCACAGTTTATACCTTAAATCCATGGAAGCATCATTTGTTAACCAGTTATATGATTCCATGAATTCTCTTGGCTGGAATTCGCAGAAGGAGAAGTCTTCAGGATCAAAATCATCTAGGAACCTTTGTAATTCTTCTGGCCAGGTTCAAGACTGATCTCTGCTTCTCTATGGTCTTTGCTTTTCCTGTTTCAAAATCTAATTTGCTGTTTGTTCCAACATTTATTGCAGTTTAAAGTTCTTCGAGGCGGTTGCTGGAAGAAGATCAATTTTGAAAGACCTGTGTATCAGCAAAACAGAACAGATGACTCTCATTGCTTTGTTGCAAGTCCATGGATCCAGCACTTCAGATCTGGATCTAAGTCTCGTGTTTTAGCCTCCCGTAGTGTTCAAGATAGTACTTCATCAAGAGGTAACACCAACAATTTAAATGTGAAGAAAGATATTTTCTGTGTATCTCTGGCTGTCAGCTTCTAGACACTTCCATGAATCATGCATGTCATTCTCAGTATCTCAAGACAACTTCATTGGCATGTGGCAGTAAAAGAGTTGGCTGCAGTGGTCTTTCATATGTTCATTGATAATTTTCATGTAAAGTATGTTCTTTGTGGACAATCATCTTAGTATATCATTATTATACTTTTTCCAGCTTGAATTTGTTGGTAATTCTTCTTCATGTTTACTTGTACCTGTACTTGCTTGTGTAACTCTTGCATTGTAGATCCAACACCATTACCAATGTACCCGCAAATAAGTTTTCAATCTGAAGTAGTTTTGTGAATTAGCTTGGTTTATTCATCCAACCTTAGAGACTTGCTTGAAGTTAAAGGTTTTGACTTGTATGGTTTATCTGTCAAGTTTTCAATTGAAATGCTCTCAGTTCTGTTTTCAAATTAACCCTACTATAATCATGATTCATCTATATATATATATATATAAATAATATGGGTACATACATGTTAAAGCTTACCATTTGAAATTGAGATTTTTGCAATTAGTCTACTCTTTTGGTGTCTCATAATTAAACATGTGATATGCATCTTAATTCGTCTTGAATGTGCTTATAAGCAATAATACCTTTGAAATCACATCATCTAGCTAGCAAAATTATTTAACTCTAGTGAATGTTTGGTTGTTGCAGAAGTGTCAGATCAGAATTTTGTAGATGAAGAGGAAGGCCAAAAGGCTAGCGGTGCATGCGGCTCCAAGAAGCTGAAAACTCTGGTAACCGATGATGCTTCCTGCCATGATCAGGTGAAATTCATTCATTACTTTATGGAGACGATAATGTATATATAGCTTTTTAAAGTCCTAACTTACCAGCTAGTATTTCTCATTGTTTTTAGGTTGTTCCATAAGGTGAAGCCTCCTTTGGTAGAAGTAGAATAAAAGTTTGTTGCTGCAGCAAGATGAAGGTTTGCCACCAGTGACACACAGATACAGCGAGCAACCGTAGGAAACTTAAAAACTTTACATATGAATTTTGGCGACTACTGTAGCCTAAATTTTGATTACTTAATGTATGTGTTACCTGCATATGCATATTATGTGACACCAACAGCAATTGATGTAGGATCTTTTCTCTCTGTAAATATGGCAAGTGTGGCATTAGCGCTAGAAAGATGAGTTTTGGGTCGAGATTAATATTTTTCTGTTGGATTTTTTTTTTTTTTTTGTGCTGATGTTCTTTCTATGATTCCTCTGTACATAAGAATTCTCACTACCATGCAATTTTGAAATTTTGTAATGCGGTAGTAAAAGTTTGTATGTAAAGCTGCCTACAATGGCTAAACCAATGCATGGAAGTGGTCGACACAAACATGATCGCCATTTCTGTTGATTTTGCAGTAAAAGAGTGTTTTTCGAGTGGCTTTTCTTCAAACCATCTCTCTTGACTCTTTCCTAGTTGAGTTATGGGTAAGGACTAAGGAATGTAAATTGAGTCTTTCTTCATATACTCTAGGAAGGTAGAGCTGAAGAGTGAATTTGACAAATGCTTTTATGGTTGGGCTAACGCCTAACAGTTGAGCTCCTATTGACTTTGTAGTTGTAGCCAACTTCATGTGATACATGTGAAATTATAAGAGTGAAAAACTTTTTTAACCACTGAAAAATATTAAGAACAAACCTTAATTAATCTTTGATGAAGGTAGGTTTTAAACCGTAATAATTTTAAATTAACCTTTATTTGATAAATTAGGCTTTGCATGATCTAATACCTTTAATTTTAGGTATAAGTCTACAAGTTCAACTAATGTTTAATGCTTCATGAATCATGATAATCAAGATGATAAGTAGTCTCAATTCTTACTAGATTTGTTAAAAGATAGTAAACATTCCTTTCACTCAACTTAATTAAACGGTGGTAAAATAAAATGGGGTATCCATGATTTTTTTTTTAAAAAAAACCCATTAAACTTAAAAAAAAATCTAAGAAAATGGCGAAAAAGTAATTCAGATTATCAATAAATTATCATTATTTTTCTTTAAAAAGAAAGGAAAATGGCCAAAGAAAAAATTAAATTAAAAATGCCCACGTTCTCAAAATCTCCATCGTCATTTTTAGAGAGAAATTTGGGGACCCTGAGAAATTTATCACCCAAGGAATTTAAAAGCATAAGTATATCCTAGAATCTCGTTCTACTGCCCCAAAAAATTAACAATCTCTTGATCTTCTAAGGTACGTCTCTTTTCCCTCTTTTCCGTGTCAAACTAGGGTTTCCCCAATTTCTCTTTCCCGAATTTGTTCGCCCATATTAATATTCACCAATTTCATTTCCCTCAATCTTCTTCCTTTTCTTCTTTTGTGTGTGTTTTAATCCCTAACAGTTACCGGCTTCCTCAAAACTTGGGCCTTTTTCCCCCAATTCCTAAAATTTACAAATGCCGCCATTTTTATCGACCTCGAAGGCGGTGGGGTCCGTCATATCCCATAGGAATGGGATCAGCCATTTCGTTAGGCACGTTAGGAACGGAGGACATTCCCGGAAATTCGATCAAATCCGATGTTTTAGTAACATTGCCGGTATCCAAACGCCGTCGATTCTTCCATTCACCGGTTCACGCAAAGAGGATTCCAATCTATCATTAAATAGCTTATGCGATAATTACACTCTCCAAAGGAGACGATTTCTAGGCTGCGGTGACGGTGAAGAAGGCGGTGTTTTATCAAAAGTTTACGAGGAAAGGATGGTCATGGGGTAATTTTTCTCAAAAGCTTGTTTTGTTTTTTATAAGAAAATTTTCTTAATTGGATTAAGGCACCGCAAAAAGGCAAAACTTGATTGATTTTATTTGATGATTAGGTATTCTCCCGAGCAGTTATTCGATGTTGTTGCAGCTGTTGATTTGTATCATGGGTTTGTTCCTTGGTGTCAGCGGTCTGATATAGTTAAACGATATCCAGATGGATCCTTTGATGCTGAATTAGAGATTGGATTTAAGTTTCTTGTTGAGAGTTATGTTTCTCACGTTGAATTAAGCAGGCCAAAGTTTGTAAAGGTAATTCTCAACTTTTTTCTTAAAATCAGCTGCCTTTCTCCTTTCGTAGTTGTTAATTTCTTTTTCTTTTGAGTTTTTAATATATACTTCTTAGCAATGTTTATTTCTAATAAGATGTTGCATATTGATGAATGATGACTGAAAATGTTGGAATATGCTAATTAGTGGATCTTATGTCTACCAGTGAGGTTAGGATTAGGGTGGCAATGGCTTTGAATTTCAATAAGCTGTAAAGTTTATTCGTATGGTACTTTATGTGATTGTCATTTTCTTTTCTGTATGCTTAAGATTAGTGGAAACATATAAATTGTGCATGCTATAATCTATTATTACTATATAAACTTAATTAAATCTTAACCAAGTAGTGAAATTCTATTTCTGAATTCGAATTGAGCAGTATGGAATGTATTACTGTTGCCAATAAGGATCTAAGAGCTAAACATGGTTCTATTCGGTTGCTTTGAAACTGTGTGAGCGTGTTTTCCAGCAACTTCATTTGAGTTCCATATAATGCATTTATGGAACTCAGATACAGCATTTTAGATTAGGCTGAAAAAGACATAATTGGGATGTAGTATTTCATCTTTTCAACATAACTTCCACCAGGGCAGATATGAAGCTAGTGGGCAGCTGTAGTCAATGAAGCTATTAGCGTTTAGCTACTTATATCCAGTTTAAACAAACTTGAACTCAAACTTTGCTTGGATGCTCTGCAGCAGCACGTTTTCCATTTCAGTACTATTTCTTTGACTTGCGTGCTTTTGGAGCATGAGTTGGATCCCTTTTACTGCTTGAAATTGAAATGACATAGTACTATGTATGGATTATTCGTAGGTATCTGGTCCTCTGTGCATTTAATCTTTTCTCCTCATCTTTTGCTGATGATCTGACTTCCTATATTGTCATATTTATGTCCTTGCAGTCAACCGCATCAGAAAGTAACCTTTTTGATCATTTGATAAACATTTGGGAATTCAATCCTGGACCAGTTCCAGGATCTTGCAGCCTTTACTTCCTTGTGGACTTTAAGTTTCAGTCACCGTTATACCGTCAGGTAATGTCTGCGAGTAGATCATGACCAATTATGTGCATGATTATGGTATTGTACATGTACTGCATATACATCGTTCTTCTTAGCATCTACATTTCAGCAGTGTATTACTGTGTTTTCTTTTGAACATGTTTAACATCCACTAATCATTACCTGTATGTTATTTTACTTGACTTTGGCCTTAAATGATAATATGCATTTAACCATAACTCTGCTCTTCTTCATAATTGTTAGCTTCTGTATTCTAGTTCAGGGGTTGATTCTTCCTCAATTCTTTGTTATGAAACCGTGGCTCTTATCGTCAGCTGCATGACTTTTTAAAGAATTTTACTGCTAGAGACCACCTACATATTTGAATTCGTACATCTGCAAGGATCAACATATATTTAAATTCTTTTCAATTTAAGGGGATTGCAATCCCCCTCCCCTTGTGGTTCTAAAGGAAATTGTAGATCTTTCTTCTGCTTATGGCTTGTGTGGCTTTATAATAACTAATGAATGAAGAGGTAGGTTGGATCATGTTTAATCTTCTGATGTGTCTCAACAGGTGGCATCCATGTTTTTTAAGGAAGTAGTATCTCGATTGGTCGGCTCATTTCATGAACGTTGCCGATTGATATATGGCCCTGGCGTTCGAGTACTTGAAAACTCTTATGGAGAAAGGGCATGAACATATTCTTTTTCCAGAATCAGCCTTAGAATTGCCGTGGGGTGCATTAGTTGGAATTGAAAGGGTACTCTGACGACAGCCCATGGGGCAGTTTTTGTTTTGTGTACTGCCCAGCCTTGAAAAACTTAACCAAATTAGAAATTGGTTTGACCCTGTTTCCTCATCCAATTTTTACTAAGATCAATTGATATTCTCAATCATTTCATTTGTCAGCATTTCTTTTATGCTTCTCTAGCTATGTCGATATTCTAAAATTTCACTTAAGTATGGTGTATAGCTACTGATTTTATCATTCATGTCATGCCACTTATTGCACAGAATAATTTACTTGTGTGTAAAACAAAAGAAGAAGAATAAAGAGAGACACAGACGAGTTATTTGTTTTATAACAAAAATCTACGAGAGTTCACCTTCAGCTTAACGCAAGTCCCAACTCGAAGTATTGGGTTGGTTGGGTCATCAATTTTCCACCATACTGAAGATTTTCGTTTCCACATGTAGCCCGGTTCAGCTTTTGTTAATTGGGCCAGGCCTATGGCCTATACTATTATTTTTACCACGAAAGTCTTGGACCTTGATAAGTTTTTTTTTTTTCATTTAAAATATAAAATCATTCTTTGAACAAAAAAAAATCTAAATATAGTAAATTAAATGAATTTTATATTCTTGCATATACAAATGGATTAATGTAAAGTAATACAATAACTCCGATGCCTGGGCCAATTTGAAGGATTCGTTGTTCCCCATGTAACTATCATTTCAAACCAGAATATGATAACGTTAACAATGGCATTTGGAATTTGGATGCCACGAGAAAGCAGGCAGCAGAGTCGTAAACGTTTATAACCAGAAAAAAAGGATACGTATAACCTGATTCAAGGAGCAATTCTACATACCGGTTGAAATGATGAATTGAAAAACAAACCCATTATATAAGATCTTTTTTTTTGGGGGATAATTACCATTATTATAAGATATAAGATTTTGTTCGGTTGTACAGCAACATTTTTCATCGGATCAAATTAATTAAGGTCGACTTAGGGTAGTTTGGCAATGTTTCATTCCTTCGGGTAAGCTTAATATGTAAACATATGCCGGTTATGTTAGCTAGGTAAGTTTTTATATGTTTCCATTTGTTATACAAACAAAACAATCTATATAAAACCTAAATCTTTAGGATTTGAATTAGCGTCAGCGATAATATATAGAAGTAAAATTAGAGTTCAACACTCTAACATATATATAAACCTATTAAATTAAGGTTTTGCCTTTGAAGTTGCTAATGTTATTGGAAGACCTATATTAGGTACAAAACAACCAAGAAAGAATAGTAACAAAGATTGCCCAAAAAAAAAAAAAAAACAAAGATTGCCCAAAGGTTGAGTGGGATCACAACTCGGGGCCCATATTCTTAAATAGATAATGCCAATAGTAATCATTCTTAGGAAGACATGCGGATTGCTACTTTTTGTTCTTTGGCTTTGTAGCAATATATTTTATTTATAAAGGATGTAATTGAAGAAGACATGAGAAAGGGGATGAGGCGGCCGAACGAAGAGATATTGCGGTAATGGATGACAGGCTAAAATTAACTCACGAAAACGACCCATGCTTATGAAAAAGCAGCTTAAATAATGAAACCCTTAATACTATAGCTATAATATTGTCTTTTGAATCAATTTGCCATCATTGATATATATACATAACGCCATGGAATTCACAAGGGTTTGATGTTAAAATTGCAAGAATTATTAAAGCTAGCTATAAAGCTTTTTCTTTATTCTTGGAGCCTCAAAGAGTGTTAATTATTAGCTAGAGGGTTAAGAAAGATGAAAAGATGATATTGAGTTGTCAAGATCATCGTCATTCGTCAACCTTTGAAGAAGGGGACTTTGCCAATTTTTGATTGTTTTTTCTTTTAACTATATATATATATATATATATATAATATATAAAAAAAGAAAAAAATGTGAGATTCTTCAATATATATTTACCTCAGAACCAACAAAACCCTAGCAATAATTCATGCACTTTCGGAGATACTCTCCAGCTGGAACTAAAACTTTTCTTCTCTTGGGTCCTTAATTTGAAGATCTCATTGGAGGAATAGAACCGTACGTCAATTTGATTAACCCAATTTTCACCGTCAACCACAAGAACAAAATAATTTTTGTGACTACAACCATCTATAACATAATGATAATAATTATGATGAACAGCTATGCCTATATATATAGAATATATTTAGAGATCTCTTTTTCCCGGCCCAACCAATCCAATCTTTGTTTGAAGATTCAAAAGCATATAATCCAAATCCAATCACTTATCTCTCTTTTCTTTATCTTTAATTTGTTTTTTTCGGCTTATCTTTTAATCATCTCTGCTCGTCATTTTCACTGTGCATCCCTATATATGTAATAATCATTCACAAACTTATTTCATTAATTAATATAATTACTTACAAATTAATATGTACCCAAAAAAAATAATTACTTACAAATTAATTACAAATTCCGGTGCACGTAAGACACATTATACTATGAAAATTATTCTTTTTAATTTTTTTTTTTTTTTGAGAAATCAAGTAAAAACTTGAATTGATGTTATAAAGAAGGTTACACAACGCATAGAGATAAGACTCTATACCAAACAAAGTATGTGCCCCTCACTAAACCTAAACTAGATCTAAACTAGATTTTTTTTTTTTTTGCAATGATCCAAACTGCAAGACAATACAACCAAAATCTAAATCTCCTTCAATTTAATCATGTTTGCCTGATGCCTGACTTGATGAAGACTTGGTTTTTGATCCAATACGCTCTTCTCCAGTTTGGAAATTGAGTTCCTTCAGATCCCACCTCTATTCATCAATACAAATGGCACTGGATTTTATCCCAAAGATTGTTCAAATAATCAGCCATTATTAACAAAGAAAGGGGGGATTAAAAGAAAAATTCAAAGATGAATAAAAAAAGAAACAGGGGTTTGAAGATTGTACAAAGACAATACAAAAGCTCTCACAAAGGAGTCCCAAAAACCAAAACAAAAGCTCTCACAAAGGAGTCCCAAAAACCAATACCCTGTCAAATTACCATATTCATAGTAAAGACCAAAATAGAAAGAGTAAAATGAAATCCAATCTTCCATGAATGATTAAAGAAGAAGAAAGAAAAAAATTGAAAAACAACCCGTAACCGCCTCAGAGGAAAATCCTCCAAGCGGTTACTAGTTTCATCTGTTAGGATCAAATATTATTCTTTTTA
>AWWV01010505.1:0-53272 GCA_001974805.1 Corchorus capsularis | reverse complement strand
ACAATATAAAATGACCCACACTTTATGAAACTGATCAGAGGTCCCTCAACATTAACATGCATTTCGTTGCCCTACCACTCAACTTGTTTAATAATATTTAATAATATATATATCTTGGAATATATTGATTTGATCAGCTTATCAGTTATCAGAAGTAAATATAATTAAGTCTTAATTTGATGACTTCATCTCTTCGAAGATTAAAAAGTAACCAGATAAATGACGAGGTTGCGATTAAATTATTATTGTCCCCCTTGAACTTGTAGCGTTTGGACGTTTTGCCCCATGAACTTCAATTTAGGACATTTTGCCCCTTTAACTTCAATTTTGAGACGTTTTGCCTCCTCAACCCAACGGTACCGTCAAGTCGCTGATGTAGTAATGCCACATGGATCGGGCCACGTCATCATCTTGACGATGCCGTTAGGTTAAGGAGGCAAAACATCCAAAAATTGAAGTTCAATGGGTATAATGTCAAAATTGAAGTTCAGGACAAAATGTCCAAACGTTGCAATTCAAGGGAGAAAATAGTAGTTTAGTCCATTTTATGTTCGTCCAGCCAGTATGCTTTAAACTAATTGCGTCACTTTATTTGTTTTATCCAGCCTTATCTTCTTTTCATTTTGTACCTATATAGTATATATATATATATATTATATATAAGGGTGACTCCATGCATGCAAGTTTCTTTATTTACCCAACATGCATTGGTTGGAGTTTTTTTTTTTTCAATTTGAGACATGAGTTTACACGTGAATATGCCAATTAAATCTGGGCTTAAAAATAAGCTTGTTACAACTTTTAAACACATATGATAAAATATAAATATAGAGTAATTATCTCGATTTTTATCAAAAATTGATTTGGGTAGGTGTTGAAAATGATATACTAGTAATATACTATATTATTAATTCTTTTTCTATTTGTTTCCTTATCTTATTTATAGTTAAATTATCATGTTTAATTATAGTCTCGTTGAATGCAGCTAAGCTTGTCGTACTTTTCCAACTTTACCGAACGAGTTACGTCAAAATCTGATGAATCTGCTAATATATATAATATTTTCACTGGACAAGGAATAAAATCCAAAGAAAGATATTTAACCTTTATGAGAGAAGCTATATGCACATCTTTGAACTTTGAAGCATAGCATATTCCTGGAAATATCGCATCGCAGCAATATCAACCCATTTATTAAGAGAGTACATATTATGACGTCTTGGGAAGAAGAAGTACGTAGCTAAGAAATGATCGGTATATATCCATATCTACTATAGCATTAATATTGCACCATACATGTAAAGACTGATCGATTATAATAATTAGATAGTTAATTTTTTTAAATGAAAAAAAAAGATCATTTTCAAAAAAAATATTAGATAATTAATATCAATCCTAAACCTTAATTATAAAATTTCATTTCCAAGACCCATCCTGAGTACAATTGGCGTGTCAATATTCAATAGACCCATGGACATGTCTAGTACGGATCATTTTTGAGCAACAGCATATTGTGCCAATATTTTTTTGTTTTGGGTACATTGGAGTGATTCAAGACCGCTTTAGCTAATAATGGCCCTAGACCGTGATCATAATTGGTATACCAATTATTATATACTATTCTAGATATAGTCATATAGCATCTATTTTATATAAAGTAGGATATAAATTGAAATAGAAAGCCTTGAAATTAAGCTGTAACAAAAGTGGAAACAAGAATTTTCTTTAAAAAAAAAATATAAACAAGAAAATCTAATCAAATACTACAGAAGACAGACCAAACTTTACCAAAGAGCTGATTAATAGACTTTTTTTTTTTCGGAACATATTAATAGACTTATTAGTGAGAGAAGTATACGGAGACATATTTAAGGGAACAAATGTTTTTTTTTTTTGATAGTAACAACTAACAAGGGACATAACATTAAGAAATAAAAATAGGTTGTAGCAAAAAGAAATAGAAATAGGGGCAGAAATAGCAAATGTTAAACAAATTAAACTAATCAATTGTTGTATTAATTCGGTACAATGTCAAAAAATCGGTACAAAAATTTGTCAAAAATTAATTTCAAGACATGTCATTTCACCTTTAGGACTTTTTATAAGGAAACAGGTGTCAAACCATTTAAACTAATGAATCCTTGTATTCTCATTGTACAATGTCAAAAATTATTTCTGATTCATGTCATTTCACCTTTAGAAGTTTTTGTAAGGAAACAAATGTCAAACCATGTAAACTAATCAATCATTGTATTCTCATTGTGCAATATGTCGAAAATTAATTCTAATACATATCATTTCACCTTTAGCACTTTTTATATGGAATCTTAACTATTTATCAAAGACATTATGAGTCACCCATATCAGCTTCTACATATATGGAATTCATATAAACTAACATAGAAATGAAATTAATGTAGCACCAATATATCGAAACAACTTTAGTGGGTGCTTATGTATATGCTAACAAAATCTCTGCGATTGTGTGCTGATTGGATACCTTTTGAACCTTCATATAATTAACTAGCAATCGACACCTGCCATCAATTAAATGATTGACAACCCCCAAGGATCCAGGACAGATTTCCTTGTCATTTGGATATTACATAAATCAAATCAATGTCAACTACGTGTCGAGAGACGAGGAGACGAGAGAAGTCGAGCAATTCAAACATCGACACGTGGGAATTTTCCGTACCCTAGTACGTTCTACACTTTTCTCTTGTTGCATAATTGGCAACGTTGAAAGTTGATATATATACCCAAAATACTGCAAACACGAAGCAAAGAGGTTTCGGTAACGAAATTGCAGTTTATAGTAATAAGTAGTTATCCTCCAGTTGTTTAGCATTTCAAATTTTGGAGAGATGAAGCTATTCGATATCGTGATTTATTTGTGTTTACAACTTTTTATATAAACATATAAATGCAGGATCATGTTGCTCGAAATCTTTTGCAAATGGAATGTTACGTATACAAAATGTTACATATATACTATAGTATATAAGTATATATATATAGTAAGAATCTCGAACATTTGTAGACGTTATATATATTGGCTAATCAAATGGCTATAGGGTTTTTAGGGATTTTGGCAGAGATCCTTGGGTTAAGAACAACTTCGGGTTTTCTCATTAATGTACGCCTTCAAATGTTTCGACTTCTCATTAAGCCTTCAATGTTTACCTAGGAACAACTTCGGAACATGCATGAATGTGCTATAATATTATAATACTCCTAATTATCTTCTTTGAATATCTTCTTCTTTGACAGTTATGATTTGTCAAGGGTACTTCGAATATAAATGTACCTTCTGACTAGCTAGGGTTCACTCATGTCCGATATATAGCCAGTATTTTTTTTTTGAAAGCTACTTATCGTGCCACATTTTGATAGGTAATGAAATGTGGGACGGTTCATTCCTGTCCCAATATATAGCCATTTTTTTTTTTTCATAAGCTACTTGTGTAGTTGTGTGCCATATTTTGATAGGATAAATGAAATTTGGGACAGTTGATTTATATATCTGTACAAAATGATTTTGAAAACATCATCACTGCCATGGAGTCTAATCCTATTTATTTATCTGTTGAAAAGAAAAATTGCCAGGTACCATATTGTTCGTATAATTTGAATTTTATATCAATCATACAAATTATATTGTCTTTGGTTTTTTCTTTTTTTGCAAGATATGCAATTTCTTTGGATACAATCACATAAAATTTTTTGTTCTTGTTGTCGTCGATGATAAATAAAATACACGTTTTAACACATAGTTTTCTAACTAATGTTCATTGATGCGTGCAGCCAAGTCTAAAGAAAAATAAATGTCAAGTTTTTGTTTAATTTCAAAACCTTTTAGTGGGTGAAGTGAAAATAAACTCACAAACTTGCGATCTATTGCATGCGCATAATCTTCAAGACTAAAGGATTAGCATATGGGAGACCTTCTTTAATCTTTCATGCTCTCGACTTGATCAAAAGAGATTACTCTCAAGGCCAAAAAGTTTGGAGTCTGAGATTAATTAATTAAAAGTAAAAAAATATATATATACAAGATGAGAGATCTTATATCGATTTTATTTTAGGAGATAAATTATCGTTAAATCCATAATTCAGCAGACAAATATGCTAGCTAATAAGCCAGATCTAATTACTATCAAAATATTGCTTGTAAAATAAACTTTTAACCAATGGCGCTAGCTCTTATTGAAAAGATAAGTGAACTGACAAATCCAATGATTATCATATTGATATTGATGAACTTAATCGTGTGTACATTAATTAATTAATCTTTCGTTGTACTTATATAAATAAAGTATAATTAATGATACAAACTTTTCTCTTACTCTTTTTCACTTCTGATTAATTACTATATAGTACTATGTTAAGTCTATGCAGATGTTGATTAGTATACATAAGAAAATACATGTATGATGATGGCCCAAGGCAAGGAGGAACATCAAAAAGAGGATGGCGAAATGGAAATGAATGATGAGGTTTTGGAAGGTAAAAAACAAGAGGTCGGGGGCCCTTCCTTGCGGCTTTCCTCTGGTTTCGGCCTTAGGGGGGGGACTTTTCTCGTATTGGAAGGCTCTGGAAATGGACCACCCAGATTGAGACATGTGTCAAAGTTCCAGCTAGCTATGACAGTGACGAGCACCACCTGGGGACATGAACATATTTTCCCCAATGGGCCATGCCCAATTTGAACCAAATTAGTGTAAGATTTAGGTGACCCAAAACAACGAAAAAAAAGTTAGCGGTCCAAATGCTCTCGAGAGAGTTCCACGTTGGCAAAGGAACACTGCACATTCAAACAATTTTCTTTTTTGGGTGAGGTTTTGTCCTTCACACCGACAGGACATGGGCCAGTGAGAATCGGTAGGGCATTTGGGATTGGGACCATCCAATTTCAGCTTCACAGATTGGGAAGCCGAAGGAGGAATGGAATGGGACTCCCAGTCGGAGATCCTAAGAATTCACAAATCATGACATCTCTTTTCCTGTTGAGCTGGATGCCACTCTCACACTTTTCTTTTTCAAGTAAAAAAATCTACACTTGAGAAGTTGCATTCGAGATTAACATCAGGTTTTGTCAGGGTTTAAATCTAGAATAACTTTCGTTAAAATGAACCAACTTATCAATTGAATCAACCGTTTTAATTTAAATACTAGTATTTTTATGTGTGCGCGCCTTGATTCATATAGTTATATAGGTCAACTCTCTCACATATTGCTTTCTAACATGATGTCACTATGTAGGTAATAGTCATGCCAATATTCTTATTATTTCTTTTGGATGATCTTAAGCTTTGTTGGTATAGTACTGTTTTTTAGATTAGTAATTTATGACTACTTCTCTTTTCTTTTCAACGTTGTGTGGAATTTTGGGGGAACATATGAGTGCTTGAATTTCAATTTGAGCTCAAGATCTACATATTATTGTGACTTGTGAGTGTGCACACATCCTTATCTTATCCATAACACAATCTCTTCCTAATCCATGATTTTTTGCACAAGATTTGTATTCCTATACATGCTTTGCCAAATATAAAAGCCTGTGGAATTTTTTTTATCTCATTCGGTATCCAAGGCTTTGTCTGGACTAATCTGGATCCGATTATTGTCACGCACCTGGTTCTCCGATTATCATCACGCACCTGATTATGGTGGGTGAGTCTCCCAACAGGGATAGCTGTATACGCAAGGTCTCGAATCTTAGACCTGCTTAAGCTGGAACAAACCGCTTACTAATCCAACCCCTTATTGGTAAGCCCATGGAATTTTGATTGTAATAATTCATTACTATGTGCTTTGCTTGAGTGAGGATTTATTTAACCATACAAACGGGAGCATAATCAAATATATATGATCAGAATAAGACATAAAAATTTTACGTGGTTCAACTCTTCATCATTTCCCTAGCTACGGTTATTTTTTTTTTTTTGATAATTAAGCAATTTCATTACCCAAAGAAAGCAGAAACAGTTTAAATTCGATTATAGCATTTGATCAAAATATTCCTTACATATACATTCTAGAATTTTGATTGTAAATCATTCAAAGGGGGAAATGCATGGTCAAAAAAATTAATTAAATTACCTTTATTTAAAATTTAAAATCCTAGAAATGTCTGTCCCTTCAAGCCACATTTCCCCATTGATTTGATTTGTATTCTCACAGCTGGAGTGAACATTAACACAGGACGATGATCATATGTATCTTTCACATTAATCCATGGCATACTATAGCTATAGTTTTCAAGTCCATTTCATTTCTAGTAAAATCAAGAAGCAAGAAAACAGAGTTTTTTTTTGGCAATCAATTGGGTTACTATATAAAGATTCGGTTTGTTGGGTTTTTCATCCTTAAGTCAATATTTTGACAACCTAACATTTAATAAGATTGACTGAACTATTTAGACAAAACTAGAGCAGTACACCTATAAAAACATATACATTAGTTGAATTTAACTTGTACGAGAGGAATAGTCTGTGCTTGTGCTACATGCATGTTTTTATGTGAGATATTTTTGTTTATTTGATGCATCTGTTATATGAACAATTACAGAAAGTAAGATATAAGACATTGTAAATCTATTTAGTCATTTTCTTGTTTTTTAAAAGTGAAATAAAATATGTTTAAAAGTGCTTGCATTTTTGTGCCAAAAGAAAAAGTGCTTGCATTCATTCTAAACAGTTCAATACATGCTGATATTTTTCACACTATTAATAGAGTTAGATGAGTATAGAATAAAAATGGGTTTTTAGCAAAACAACTATAACTCTTCTAATTTTAAAAAAAACACCCAAAAAGATAGGTAAGTGTAGAAAGGATTATTTGTCCTTGACACTTAATACGGTCCATTAAAACACACTAATGTGTGTGAACATAGTTCTAAAAAATAATCAACACAACTGAAATTTACTTTCACAATCCAACATAAACCATATAAAACATAAGGGTTATTAAGTAATTAGCAAATGGAGAAAAGACCAAACGCGACGAAAAGGTTGTCCAGGTGAAAAGTTGAAAGGAACTTTCAGCAAGCACCGTCTTGAAAAAACAATTAACAGTGTTTATAAAAAGTGCACTTAGTATGTTAATAATTTTAGAAAATGCAATTTACTCTAATAACCCAACACACCCAATTATCAAAGAATATATCATAGGGGTCGTAATAAATGTAAACTGAATATTTGTGTGCAAACCGTAAACGGACCCAACAAAAATGGACTGGAAAAATGGATTGAAGAAGGAAAAAGGCTTGAGCAACATATAAAATTACAAAATCCTTATAAAGCTCAATAGCCAATAGATTAACATATATAAAATTTAAAAAGATGGGAACAACATTAATCATGCATTTAAAATTGTGGGAACATTATTAATTGAAGTTAGATTCTAAAATTATATAAAAAGACAAATGTATTTTTAGAAAAAACGGTTAAGATTAGAAGAATTTTAAAGTAATAAGTCATTTGAGAAAAGACCAAAATGGGGCGATAAGGTTGTTCCAGGTTAAAAATTGAAAGGGCTTGTGAGTAAATTCCATGGGGGACAAAAATAATATATAGTATATATATGGAATATGTTAATATTAAAAAAAAAACTTGTATGGAATAAAAAAATTAAGACAAATATGGTAATTACAAAAAGGTATTTGTTCAATATGTTGAATCAGCATGGCAGCTCATATATTCTCTAGTTCGGACCAGATGTATCTTGAAGAATTAGCCAATGGATCTTTGACAATTCTCAATTGGACACTAAAATTCCTATAACTAGCAAATTACAAAATTACCCTTTTAAGGTTATGTGCTTGGCCTCCATTGGTTGCAGTCCCCACGCTTCCACAAGTTGGCTTTAGGCAGCATATCAGGAAAGTTTACAAAATCTGATTTTTTTTTTATTCCTTCCATTATTTTTCTGGACCACAGTCATTAATCTTACATTTTTGGGAGGATGAGATGTAATCTTCCAAATTCGAAAAAAAAAAGAAGAAATTATTTTGATTCATGAACATAACATATATTTTTGAGAAATCTAAAATGGGATGTAGCTATATTGCCAAAAAAAAAAAGGATGTAGCTAAGGATTATATATATATGGATAGGTTTGAATTTGAATTGGAAACATTAGCTTAAAAATACCTGGTGAGAGTAAAATAACGTCCAATGGTTTTTTGTTTGGATTTGTATGAATCTTACCAAAAAAAAATATGACAAAATCTTGAATGACGTACGTTATTAAATTGTCTCTATCCTTGTTTCAGTTTCTCTATATAAACCCCCATATTATAATTCTCTCCTTACATCCAATCACCAAACCCAAAATCGTGTTTTTCTGCAACAATTCATCGACTTAAAATATTAGCAAGCTCTCCAAGAAGAGAAAATGGCTGGAATTTTTTTATATGCAATCATCTTTTTTGTAACTTTAGTCATCTTAAATAGAATCTTAAGAAGGGAAAAGAGATCAGAATCCCATGGAAGAGCTGAAAATAAGCTTCCTCCAGGATCAATGGGATGGCCTTATATAGGAGAAACTCTGCAACTCTATTCTCAAGACCCAAATGTGTTTTTTGCTTCAAAACAGAAAAGGTTTTTGATCAAAACCCTTTTGTCTTTGTTTCTGTTTGATCGACTCTGGTTTTTTCAAAAATGTCTTGTGCTTGTGTTTTTTGTAACTGCTGTTTTCTAAAACATGGTGAACACGTGATTCAGGTATGGAGAGATTTTCAAAACACATATTCTAGGGTGTCCTAGTGTCATGCTGGCAAGCCCTGAGGCTGCTCGCTTTGTGTTGGTAACTCAAGCTCACTTGTTCAAGCCCACGTACCCGAAAAGCAAGGAACGGCTCGTTGGTCCGGCGGCGCTGTTTTTTCACCAAGGAGATTACCATTCTCGTCTTCGGAAACTGGTTCAATCCTCATTGTCTATTGAAGCTATTCGGAACTTGGTTCCTCATATCGATGCCCTAGCCGCCTCTGCTTTGGATTCTTGGGATGGTGGACGTGTTGTTAACACTTTTCATGAAATGAAAAAGGTTTGTTAATTTCAATGTCGTCAAAACAAATCATTGGGTCTATATACATATATTTTTTTATATTAAACTTCATTTTCACTTCGTGACTCACAGGTTTTGTTTCAATAAAGTATTGAAAAAAGTTTTGGATCTTATTTCTGACTTTTTAAATGATTGCAGTTTTCTTTTGAAGTTGGCATACTGTTGATTTTTGGGCGTTTGGAGGCTAAATATAGGGAGGAACTTAAACAGAATTACTTAATAGTTGACAAAGGCTATAATTCCTTCCCTACAAAAATCCCTGGAACTCCATACCAAAAGGCATTATTGGTAAGCACCCATTTCTTTTTTTTGTTCTTTTTGGAAGAAATTAAACTTGTCTGAACTTAACTGTGTTGTCTTCTGTTCCTTTAATGGCTTCCGTGCAGGCAAGAAAGAGGTTAAGTGAGATTTTGAGTGATATCATAAGTGAAAGGAAGGAAAAAAAGTTGCTTGAAAAGGATCTGTTGGGATGCCTACTGAATTCCAAGGATGAAAAAGGGGAAGTTTTAACTGATGATCAAATTGCTGATAACATAATTGGAACTCTTTTTGCTGCTCAAGACACAACAGCCAGTGTCATGACATGGATTGTCAAGTACCTCCATGACAACCCGAAACTTCTAGAGGCAGTTAAGGTAATAAGGCAAGGAAAACAAGGCAAATGATCATTTTCTTGATTTGGGTTTCTAGATTAGTCTCCCAGTTTCTGTCTCATTTATTGATTGTCTTTGTCATTGAAATTTTGTCTGTCCAGGCCAAAAACAGCAAATCTTACTATTAAGTACTAATTGGTGAGGCTGTCTTTGTAGGCTGAACAGAAAGCAATTAGAAGACTGAATGAAGAAGGAAATCAGCCTCTGAGTTGGTCTCAGACAAGGAATATGCCAGTTACTTACAAGGTGAGATAAAAACTGTCAAAAACAATTACTTACCATGTAAAGTCTCTAGAAAAAGTGAATTTATTGTTATTGCAAAGTAATATTTTAGCTACCTCCCAATTCTGGCTAAGTGCTAACATGGAAATCATTTTATAACTTTGGTCAGGTTATTTTAGAGACATTAAGAATGGCAAGCATCATATCCTTCACTTTTAGAGAAGCAGTTGCTGATGTGGAATACAAAGGTAAGAGTTCTTCTTTTGATGAGCATTTTTACATATAAAATGGCCATATCAGATATATAATTGCTGACTCTGAAGTACTTGGTGCAACAGGTTACCTTATTCCAAAAGGTTGGAAAGTAATGCCTCTGTTCAGAAACATTCATCACAATCCTGAGTTTTTTACTGATCCCCAGAAATTTGATCCTTCAAGGTTTGAGGTATGAATTGACTAAGATTTGCTTTACATATATGCAATGTGGCAATGAATTTGGCATAAATTTGTATTGTTTATATGAGTGAAGACATTTTCTCTGGTTGTAGACAGATGATGAGTTATTCTCACTGTTTTCAC
The DNA here is from genome assembly GCA_001974805.1 of Corchorus capsularis. Lineage (NCBI taxonomy): Eukaryota > Viridiplantae > Streptophyta > Magnoliopsida > Malvales > Malvaceae > Corchorus > Corchorus capsularis. The sequence goes on along the minus strand of AWWV01010505.1, from coordinate 42,746 downwards.
AGGTTGCTCCAAAACCCAATACTTTCATGCCATTTGGCAGTGGAGTCCATGCCTGTCCAGGAAATGAGCTTGCAAAGCTGGAGATGCTTATAGTGACCCATCACTTAGTTTCAAAGTTCAGGTATATTGTTTGAAAACCAAGTGCTAATAATAAGTAATGCTCCTCTTATACAAACAGCACCCTGGCTTAACAGTAACTTGGACATTATTCTCTTAATGGTCCCCTTCCAATGAGATTTCCTTCTTGTCACTATATAACAAGAAAAAAACAATCTTAATCAAACTAGAATGGAATGTTCTAACTCTCAAAATGAGATTTTTGTTGACAGACTGTATGAAATAGGCAACTTAATTCATAAAAATGATGGAAAAAGACAACAAATAAGGAAAATTAAAGATCCCTGGTGAAAGAAGAGGACTTGTTTTCATGCATATAACTTCTGAGAATAACATTTTGTTGGGTTTTGCAGGTGGGAAGTGGTAGGATCCGAAAGTGGGATTCAGTATGGCCCATTTCCAGTCCCTCTTCAAGGACTCCCCACCAGATTTTGGAAAGAATCTCAATCTACATGTTAGAAGGCAAAATTGATGTGGATTCAATAATAGAGTGATGCAATGCAAAGCTTCCCCCCTCCTCAATCACTCCTTTAGTTACTAGTACTGTAAAAAACATTTAACTGGGCAGTTTCCATTTTTACCATCCAATTTATAGCTCTTCTGTCCCCTTCCAAAAACCTTATGGGGATAGTAAGTTGTTTTTTATGCAACTCAGTTTAAGTTCATTATCTTTGCCATTGAAAGCCTCTTTTTTTACTTTTAGCGGCAAGCAATTTGTAACTCCAAATTTGATATCTATGAAAATTGAAAGGTTTCTATTACTAGCAAACACAAGTGCTATTCCATAGTTTCAGATTTATCTGCAAATCATTGTCAGAAAGGAGTAACATCATGTTTTAGCTTTCATTGGTTGCCATTTTCCATATGTAATGACCACTTATGCCATACCCTTGGAGCTATCAGGCAGAGGCTGCAGGGGAGCCACATGTCAAATTCTGACTGGCTAAGTTGGAATGGATGATGTCTCCGGGCAGGCGAGTACCCTCTGCAGGACACCAGGTTGGTTGACCTACAGTTTGTGCTGTCTTCCCTTATGGACCCTACTAATTAGATGTGGCTACCAGAGCTTGATTCCCTTGAAGCCATTGTTATCCCAGTCTAATTAAGCAGGTTTGGCCATGGTATTTTGAAGGATTCTGTGCTGATGTAGAATAGAGGACCTTCTAGCAACCACATTTACCCCAACCTGCAGCTTATAGTCAATCGAATTCATATCGCCTTCTTGCTTGTTATCTTTTCTTCTCATCGTTCGAATCTGGCATAAGAAGGTCAACAAAAGTTATCTGTAGAGCACTTTATATATCAAATCCTACTTAACCATGGTCATGGGAAATCTTCCTGCAAGACATGAGTCATGATATTGAGCCATATCATGCAGCAGTCAGGTTAATGGCCAGAGAATTGTTTGTACAAGGTTTTTCTCCTGATAATTCATTTCTTAGAACCCATATCTGGTTTGATTGGAGAGAGAGATGCGATGATTTTTTATATGTAAGCCATATCTAAAGACTTAAAACTTTAGCAGATGCTAAGATGGGCGCTGAGAGCATATATAAGTCAACACAGACAGCTCAAGGTGAATGAGCATACAAATCCACGGATCCTATTGCAAAACAATGGAAACAGCAATTTCATTTTCAAGTTACACATTGTAAATAATGGTTACAATATAGTAACAATAGTGATGTGTTCTATACCAGTTAATTTTGTATCTATCGGTCCAAGCAGAACTGCAGGAGTATCTATTATTTTACTGCGAAAGCAAAAGTTTGAAAGTATAACCACCTTGGCTTAAACATTTTGAGTAGGGGATGAATATTTCATAATGGCTGCAACAATTCTCTCCTTGTCTCTGGTTGGAAATGCTTCCAAGAGAACTCCGTTTTTGTAAAAGTGGAAGAGAGGCACGGCCTGCAATATTCACATTCATCTTTATTTTGAATGAAGCCGTCATTGAAAAGACTATATACTGCATTTAATGCTATAGAATGAACATGAAGACCAGAAAAGCATGCTTTCAAGATTAGCATCCACAAATACTATCCTGATTTTTGAACTAAGAAGTAGCATGGACCAGAAAAAGAAGTTGTCCCCCCAGAAAACCATTGATGCAAAGGTTTCCCTTTCATAGTGATTTTTTCTCTCCCGACTTGAATTCGAATAGACATTTGTAACTAGTCAAAATACTTTCTCCACAAAAAATTTAAGATTTCTACTCAGTTTCAGAATTGGCCAAAAGAAGAAAATAATTGACAAAAGAAAAAAAAGAAAGATAATGTTCAGCTATGTAGTATCAACTCCACACATAAGAACAGATTTTAAAATTTAAGCTAGTAATCAAATTTTCATGATGCTCAGATTTCTATCAAAAGTTGATCCATCCTGAGAAAATAAATGAGTGAACCATAAAACTAGACATATCAGATCATGGATTTTTCATTCCAAAATAAACTAATACTTCTAAATTTTGCAAAAATACCCTTTAAGAGTGAACAAAACGCTACAGCAGAGATTACCCTGATTCTAAGTCTTTCAGCAACTTCAGATTCTTCATCATACTCATCAAGCACCTGTTTCAAAAAGTATATAATGAGAATTATCTTTTGTACAACACAAAATCAATCATGAAAAATTTGTTCTTAGACTAATGATGAAGCCTGCCATTCTACCAACTAGAAAGATGCATGTACCATAAGCAATGAATATGTAGTTTTGTTTCTTGTTTTTGGATAACTAGCAATCAGCATACTTCAGTTTATGAAAGACATACTTACATTATGTTTCAAGAAGATTACTGCAGCATCTTCATCACCAGCACCCTTGCATAACTTTGAGAAACCCTGCTCTATGTACTTACAGCTCCCACAGGAAGTTCGATAAAAATCTACCACAACTAAGGAATTAGTTTCTTTGGCCTTTTCAAGGATATTCAGAAATTCTTCATCGGTCTTAAATTCTCTAACACACTCCACAGGGCAGAGATCATCGTCTTCATCAGATAATTCCCCTTGGTTTTCACCAGCCACACTTTTGATACATCCAGATTGAAATGTGTGGCTAATTTCCAAAGTCCCCAAGCCCGCAGATATAGTCAGAGACGGCATTTTGGCCCTCATTCTTTGATTGTTTTTATGTAAGCTAGGCAGAGTATAGGGAAGTCTATAATGGGGGTTTCCATCAAGGTTTTGTCTGAAAATGGAAGAGGCCTTATTGTTGAGAATATTCTGCTTTTGCATCACAGCATAAGCAAAGAGAAAACCCTTCACAATAGAACTTAAAAAGAATTTAGGAGTTTATGGGACAGAATTGAGATACGTGGATTAATATGTTACCGGAAATGGCACTTTTGTTGCAAAAATCCCTTATTCCTTATCTGCTTCCACCAGCTGAGTGGTAATCATCACTATTTCACTATATCAAACAAACATAAACTATGAAAACATCAGAATCTTCTTCTAAATAGATGAATTATGCCCTTTAACCGGCACATTCATGATTATCTAGATATATTTCATAAGTCTGAAAACTGAAAGACAAATATCTAAGTAAAAAAGGTTGATAAACAACTGTATTTAACAAATATATGATATGATGCAGGTTATTTTCATATCCTTCTACTTCTGGATCATTAGAAATTTGCATAAATGACAGTGCATTAATCTTATATCTCCCCAAACACTAGAACCTTCAAGAAGGCAACTTTGCCTTTTCAGCTAAAGCAAGAAGATCATATTCCTTCCATTAAGTAAACCATGCAGAAATTTGAAGATCAAAATCTATCAGACCCATATTTCCTACTCTTCCATCTGGTCTTTTAGTTTTCTCCCCACTTAGCCCATTCTTCCATGAAACCAAACTCAACATGGCAATTCTACTGTATTTCTTATTAAAGCATAGAACTAAAAAGCTATATATATATCCATCCAACGCGAACCAGTAAACATGTAACAGTTTATAGTTCATTCAACCACTTTGTCAGAGATTTGCTAAGACTGAATACACACAAGGATACCAGTTTCGGTAAAGAACAAAAGGTAAGATAAAATACAGTTGGTATTCAAAATCTACAAAGTTTTTGCTAATTAGGAGACTGTTCTTCATGTGATGTGGAAGAATTAGAAGAATTGATCAGCTACTTACCTCCGGTAGTTAAGAGAAGTGAGTTGGTTTGGCGATAACTGAAGAAGCTTCGAATGAGAAACGGACACGCCACTACCCAAATCTGCTTTTCACGTCCTATATTCTATCCAAATAAAATAGGATAATATAATTTCCCTGTTCACTAATAAATCTCTCTTGTTCAAAATTCATAAAGCCAACACATACACACGGATCTCAACTCAAAGACCAATTATGATTAAGGTAATTAGCTACTACTTATTACGAAATTCTTTAGATTTGGTATCTTATTAATTATTTTATATATATATATGTCCTTTAAGCAAAGTTTAGGATTTGAAGAACCTTTTCTTTTGAGGTCTAATGCATTTCAATTCCAGATTAATTGGTACTTAATGTGACTATTGGGTCATAATATGCTCGTCATATTGTACTATATTTTAAAACCTTCTAATTGTAGGATTACTTAGTTATATCTTAATTACAATTATTAGTTACTTATATATATATATAGGGTGAAACAAGATGAACAAAATTGCAAAATGAGGGGTCATCTTGAAGATTGTTTTGGGTTTAAGCACATTTTTAGAAAATTCAAGACCCAAAGAATAAAGGCTTAGGCCCAAATATGACAGCGTTAACCTCAGCCCACTAGAATATCTTTTCTCAGACCAGAAGAAAGTACTCGAACTCGAGCTAGATATCAATCATATCAAGCAACCGATCAAAATCCCACGTGCACATGCCACGTCTCAGGCTGGCCCACAAAATTAATTAATTAGTTACTAGAAAATGATCACATGTTTGCATTCTCACAGTAAAGAAACCTACAGCTTATCTAAAGTTTACAATCTGCCATCAATCTCTAATAAGATTTTCCAGTAGTTAAAATGAACAGACAATAAGGAGAAGATTAATAGCTTCTCCCAAAAACAGCCGCATAGGAGCAAGATATCTATATTTTTTTATGTCGAAAAAAGAAAGGAGTAGTTTTTAATTTTTATTGGAACGCGGGTCACGTTAGCTCATCGCTCCTCATCCGTTGCCAGGAAGGCAGGCTAGTGTAAAACTAATAAATTCTCGTCAGCTAACTACCTACATAAAAACAGTGTCGTATCAGCAAAGAAACCAGTTAGATTTTAGAACACCCACAAAGCCAAAGCTGATTTCCATTTCTTCTTCTTCCTTGATTTCAATTTTTTGGAGTAATAATGGCGAATTCTGAGTTGAAATCCGATAATTTGTTCGAGATGATGAAGGTACACTTGAAAACTGATGCTGGTAAAGAGCTCATCAAGAAAATTGGCCTCGTTTACCAAATCAATATTGCTCCCAAGGTCCGCTCTTTATGCTTTCATTCTTTCTTTCCTGTTTTGATGGTTTATACTTCAATTTGATTTGAAAGTTTGTTTTTTTATTCTGGATTTTGTTTATGAATTGTAGAAAATTGGGTTTAATGAGGTCTCGTACATTGTTGATCTCAAGAAAGGAGAGGTTACCAAAGGTTTGCCCTTTTTCTTTTAAGACCTGTGGTGTTTTCGTTAATTCAATTTTGTATTCTTTGCTTTGATGCCTGGTTTGGTTTGTTTGTATTGCTCTGCCTCTTAATCTTAAATATTGCAGCTTTATAGATTATTGTGATCGAATAGTGTTTAAAGTTTGTATCTTTTGGCATATGTATTTATGTGTAATTCTGCTGAAATTTGGCTACTAAAGAAGGTTACTTGCCAGTGTGTGCTCATTAGTCCATTGCCCCTTTTTCATTAATGAAACCAGAATTCTTTCTTTTTTTGAGTCCATTGCTCATTTTCCTGTATTGGACTATAAATATTGTACCATTGGGTTTCCTTTTTGTTCACTTCTTTTACTAGCCTTTCTATAGCCACATGTAGTTATTCAACTCTCTATATGAAATTGTATCAGAACATATACCCCATGTCAGCATTTTAATTATGTTTCACCATTTTGCCATTGTATGAGCTTCCTTTCATTCCCGTCTTTTATCATAGACTCGCACCTCTTCCAAGACCTTTGAATCATTGGTTTGACTCTCAGGTTTACTTGTAGATTGAGTGCGAGTCCTCTTGATTCTTTGCCAGCTTTCATTGCTGTTCCTTATGAGATCAAAGTATACTAAGATTTCATTTCACCCATCTAGCCAGTAGCCAGTGAGTAACATATGTTGCTTGTAATATGTTTAGATAAAATTTTCTGTCTGTTTCAGCAAAATTTTGGCCATATGAAATTGGAATTATGCTCATTCTGATATGTATGTGGTTGGTGCTTATCAGTGTGACTTGCTCTTTGAGCTTCGAGTATGATTGCATCAAATCACAGATTTATCCAGTAAATTTGGGCTTCTTGTTTCATAAAGTACTACAGTATTTCATTATAAAGTTTTTTTATTTTTATCACCCCGAATTGCAGGTCAATATGAAGGTGGGAAGCCTGATGCCACGTTTTCCTTTAAGGATGATGATTTTATAAAGGTTGCCACTGGGAAGATGAATCCCCAGATTGCTTTTATGAGGTGGGATTTCCGATTTCTATTTCTCTAGTATTTGGAGGGTTTCATTTTGGGGTTGAAGGAAGTGGAGTTTGCAACTTATTATCTGCTTAGATATACTATCTGACAATTAACATGTTGATATTGATGATGCAGGGGTGCAATGAAGATTAAGGGGAGTTTGAGTGCAGCTCAGAAATTCACTCCTGACATTTTCCCAAAGCCCGCAAAGATGTGAGCAGAGATGCCAGTGTAGTATTGTATCTGGTTCTTCTGTTGCGAAAGTTAGATAAGTATAAATGAAAGCTATCTGTCCACCTCTTTCATTAATAACACACGTTGTAATTGCTTTACATGGTTACCAGATAGGAGAATTGTGAACTATAAGGATTTGGATTATTAAGCTCCATGATCCTTTTTATTGATCAATTGCAACATGTTTCTTGCTTCAACTAAAAACTAGTATATGCTTTGTTGTTAATTTTTCTTGTCATCATGCTTGCTTTAAGTTCCCTGGACCATGTTAACTTGTTTTCCGCGCTTGATTTGGTTGGGGGCATCATTATCTTTTATAAGGGGATTGAACCAGTGGTCCTTTGGGGGTCCATCCAAGTATCAGGGTCTTTGTAATAGGTCATTTACTTGCAGACCCTGAAATTGGATTTCTTCGAGTAAATTGTGGTGATCAACAATGCAATTGTATGACATGCAAGAATGTGGGGTTCTATTAGCCAAAATTGCTTCTATTCGTCTTAGCTAGTCGTGTGCCAAGTTGTCATGATAATCTGAACTGTATATTGTTAATTGACGTTACTGCTAATTAATTAGAATTATAGCTATAGAACCTTCCATAGTAGCAAGTGCATATTTTCTCAGGGTAATATCTCGAATTTGTTCATATATATCATGTGATTTACCTGACTAAGCATCGTGACTGGCACTCTGTATATTCCTTATATTTTTCCCTTTAATTTGCATTTTGTTTTCATTCTCACAAACTTTGAACGTACCCCTTACGCTTATAATATGCTGACCCCGGCAGGAGTTTACTAGTATTCTTATAATTGCCTTGCCTTACTCGTCCAACTCGTTTCTTATGTAAAATCCATGAAATCTGGAATCAAATTATGTTGTCACTGTCCATGTTTGGCAAATTTGCACTTATGGCCAATGCTCAAGTCAAAAAAGGGTTCCATAAATGTAAATATATATGAATCCTAGAAATTATCCTCTTTTTTGGACTTTTGGGGTTTGCAATGCGTCAGCAAAGCCAAGGACATGTCCAAACTTTTAAAAATTAATGTCCGAAAAGAAGAAAAATCAGATTCTTACCTTTCTGGGCCTTTTGGCTAAGATAAGTGCTGCACTTGTTGCTCTTGTTTGGAGTATTGTTAATAGGCAGAGTTGTAACGTTAATCTGATCTGACAAAGAAGCCTAAAGAATGAGAGAAGACGAGGCAAAATCTATTTAAAAAGTTGGTCCTGTTTAAGTGTTAACCTTAGCCCTTTTTTCCCCTGTTTTTGGGCAAGAACTTGAGTACTTTTCCAGTTTTCCTCTTCATTTTGTTGACCTTTTACTTTATGAAATATGACAACTTTTTCTTGATTGGTTTTTAGTGACTTTTAAATAAAGAACGAATTTTCGCCTTTGATTTATTCTCTTTGACTAAAAGATAGGAAATCTGATCATTTTTTTTATATGGTATGTTTATATATTGGAAATTCCTTAACTGCTTTTTCATTTGTTAATTTGTGAATTATATGAAATGGGATATTAGAGTTAGGAAGTTTCCTAAATAATTTGATGTTTAGATAAGATGGCCTTTAAAGGGAATAATGGTGGATCTCATCATTCTATATTAGTTTCAAACTTGAAAAGAAATAATATTTTCTGCATTTACTAATTTCATCATTTGCTGCATAAACTACGTCAAGTCAATGAAGCAGCCTTGCCCAACAAAAGAAAAAAGAAATAGTACAAGTCTATGAAGCAGCCTGTAGCCGTTACGCATATTTCTGAAGTCTTCCCGATGAAGCCTATATATAAGCATGAACGAGTCTCAGTCACGACTAATCAATCCTTCAAAATGAAAAAAGGCAAAATGTTAACTTCACTTTGCTTCATCTCTCTTTTCCTCTCTGTCCTTCCCTCTTTTTCATCTGCTACCTTGTTGTTCCAGGTATTTTTTTTTTTCTTCTTCATTTTTTCCTGACAACATATGGAGACTTCTGTCTGGTTTAAATTATATATGTTTTGATATTTAAAGTTCATTTTTTGCAGGGTTTCAACTGGGAATCAAGCAGCAAGGCAGGCGGATGGTACAACTTTCTCAAGAACTCTGTTCCTGATATTGCCAAAGCCGGTGTTACTCATGTTTGGCTCCCTCCAGCCTCCCAGTCCGTTGGTCCCCAGGGTACCTAGTTACTCCTTACTAACCTATTTGTACTTCTGATTAATCTTCCAAAAGATCAAGTTAAATTTAACTGTTGATTATTACTGCAAATCGCTTGTTTTTGTCTGGACTTGCTAGGATTTTGTTCATACTCATTATTAAGGTGTTCATTTTTCATTCAGGATATCTTCCAGGGAGGCTGTATGATCTTGATGCATCAAAGTATGGATCTCAAGCAGAATTGAAGTCATTGATTGATGCTTTCCATCAAAACGGAGTCAAATGTGTTGCTGACATAGTCATAAACCATAGAACAGCTGAGAGCAAAGATAGCAGAGGAATATATTCCATTTTTGAAGGTGGAACTTCGGATGATCGTTTAGATTGGGGGCCATCCTTCATTTGCAGTGACGATAAAGAGTATTCGGATGGCACGGGCAATCCTGATACTGGACTGCCTTACAACCCTGCTCCTGACATTGACCATCTCAATCCAAGGGTCCAAAAGGAGTTATCAGATTGGATGAACTGGTTAAAGACTGAAATAGGGTTTGATGGATGGCGGTTTGATTTTGTAAGAGGCTATGCCCCAAGCATTACCAAAATCTATATGGACCAAACATCACCAGATTTTGCTGTTGGGGAGAAATGGGAAGATTTTTCTCTAGGACAAGAAGATTCACATCGCAGTGCACTGAAAGATTGGGTTGAAGCTGCTGGTGGAGCTGTTACCGCCTTTGATTTTACTACCAAAGGGGTTCTCAATGCTGCAGTGCAAGGGGCGTTAGGGCGGTTGAAGGACTCAAATGGAAAACCTCCTGGATTGATTGGACTCTTACCTCAAAATGCTGTTACTTTCATCGATAATCACGATACAGGCTCCACTCAGAATCTATGGCCATTCCCATCTGATAAAGTAATGCAAGGATATGCTTACATTCTCACCCATCCAGGCATACCCTCTATAGTAAGTTTTTACAGTTTAGCAGAAGTAATCATTCATTTTGCTCTTCTTAAATGGTTTAGTTTGTTAAAATTGTCAATCTAACATGGAGCATTTTTCTTCCCCTGCAGTTTTATGATCATTTCTTTGATTGGGATCTAAAAGATGAGATTAGTAAACTGGTGGCGATCAGGAATAGCAATGGGATCAATCCCACAAGCACAGTTAATATTCTGGCTTCTGATGCCGACCTTTATGTGGCATCTATTGATGATAAAATTATCATGAAGATTGGGCCAAGATCGGATGTTGGAAACCTTGTTCCTTCCAACTACCAGCTTGCTGCCTCAGGGAAAGACTATTCTGTATGGGAGAACAAGTGACAGATTTGAAAAAAAGAAGATATTTGGTCATGTCGAATAGTCATTCGATGATGTTCTAAGGAGTTGTCTTGGATTTATCTTTCAGGACTATGTCTATATGATGAGTTCTGTTTGCTTCTGTTTTAGAAGGCTAGGCAGAATTCTCTTCACTTTTGGCAATTTGCCTCAATTTCTATAAATATAATAATTTTGGTTTTTTTTTGGTATCCCATCCGGTATCCAGGCTTTGCCCTTACTAATCCGGATCCGACCCGCATCGCGCACCTGGTAATGATTATAGAGTTGAATTTCATTTTTTGGCCAAACTTTCACTCAGTCTTCCTAATTGAAATGGAAAGTTTTTCTTGTTCTCAAGATTTCCATTCACTAAGGGTAGATATATATAGCAAGCACATGCGATGCAGCATGCATGAGTTGGCTTAAGATAAGGTGATGAAGGCTCTTTTGTCCATATTTTTTCCAGGTGGGAATGAAGGTTGGCCGCAATCACCTCTTAATTAACCTTATCTGCTAAAATGTTACAAAATCCTCTGTTTTTGGCATTATTGTACTGTCTCAAATATCCAAAACCCTTTTTTTCTAGCACATAATTATGACAATCTTATTGAATATTGATGTTGGCTATGTATCAGGGGTTTTCTGAGGTAGATTTTATTTAACGTAAGATGATAATATTGATATAATGGCCTGGTGGGAACAGAATCTTATTGGCTTTTGTTTCTGTTTAAACAATTTCTAGAATATTTCCAAAAAGAAAACAAATACGATAAATCGGAGAAATAGGAAAAAGAGAAGCTCTTACATATAGATGATTGGAATTTCGTGTGAACAAGGTTCTGTCAATTGCAACATTTTTAATTCCTCCTACACTTTGTTCAGTTTCTTCCACATTCCACATATGAATGACCCACCAGAGACAGAGATATCCTATTCCCAAGGGACCTCATTGGCCAGTTTTTCCTCTTTAGGGTTTCGTCACTTTCGTGGGAACGGAAGACTCTTTTCGTGGGAAAGGATGGAAACTCCTTTTTGGGTTCAGAGTATTTTCTTTTCTTTTGTTTTGCATCATAATTTTGGAACCTGATGACTGTTGAAGTCACCCCATAATTTCTTACCTTGGCAGTTTCTACTTTCTAGCTCTGCCTCTACCGTCAGCTTTCGCGAACATAAGTGTTTTCGTGTAAACACTCCCCCCTGATTATCCTCAGCAAAGTCCAACATCTTTGGCTTATAATAATTATCTCCAGGAAATGAATCAAATAAGAGGATAAGATTGATGACAATAATAATCCAATATAGATAACCAATTTGTGAATCGAGAATGAAGGAAAGATGAGAAACGGGATGAAACCAGAACATCGTTTTTGAGATTTTTGTTCCTTGCCTTGTTCTTTTTTGTTGATTTTTTTCTTTCAGTTTCTCATTTCCAGTTTTCAGAATGCATGAAGTATGAGCCATATTTAGGTTCTGTGTCTTGAAATACATATTGATGCCTATAAAAAGCCAGTAGCAGCATCACCAATCTCATCTCAAGGGGGCTTAAGAATGGGTTCTGTCACTTCACTTTGCTTCCTTTCTCTTTTCCTCTATATCTTTCCAGCTTTAACATCCCAAACCTTACTATTTCAGGTATGGCTAGCAGTCATTTACTCCTGTCCACTTTTTTTTTCCCCTGCATACTACTATTTATGTTGCATGGAAATTTGGTCTCTAATTGTTGAACTTTGTTTGATGTCTTAATAGGGTTTCAACTGGGAATCATGTAACAAGGGAGGAGGATGGTATAACTCTCTCAAGAACTTTGTTCCTGATATTGCTAATGCTGGAGTTACTCATGTCTGGTTTCCTCCACCCTCCCAATCAGTTGGACCTCAAGGCATTTCCATTTTCTAGTCTCTAATATGATAAACCTTTCTGTTAATACCTTTTTCATATACTGAAAGAGATTTTACAGTTGACTAAACCTGTGAAAGAGAAAGATCAGAACATGCCTTTATCAGATTTTACAGTCTCTATCAGTTATTTTGTATCAGTTTCAATTTTCTTGAGGGTAAAGTTACATGTGTGCTGCCTTTCAGGATACCTGCCAGGGAGGCTATATGATCTGGATGCATCAAAGTATGGATCTAAGGCTGAATTGAAGTCACTAATTGAAGCTTTCCATCAAAAAGGAATCAAATGTTTAGCTGACATAGTGATAAACCATAGAACAGCAGAGAGGAAAGATGGAAGAGGAATATATAGCATTTTTGAAGGTGGAACACCAGATGATCGTTTAGATTGGGGTCCATCCTTCATTTGCGGCAATGACAGGGAGTATTCTGATGGCTCAGGCAATCCTGACACTGGATTGGATTACCAACCTGCTCCAGACATTGACCATCTCAATCCAAGGGTACAAAGTGAGTTATCTGATTGGATGAATTGGTTAAAGACTGAAATTGGTTTTGATGGATGGAGATTTGATTTTGTAAGAGGTTATGCCCCTAGCATTACCAAAATCTACATGGAACGAACTTCACCGGATTTTGCAGTTGGGGAGAAGTGGGAAGATCTTTCTCTTGGGCAGGGTGGTCAAGATTGGCATCGCGGTTCACTGAAAGATTGGGTTGAAGCTGCTGGTGGAGTTGTTAAAGCATTTGATTTCACTACAAAAGGGGTTCTTAATGCTGCCGTGCAAGGGGAGTTATGGCGATTGAAGGATTCAAATGGCAAGCCACCGGGAATGATTGGACTTTTGCCTCAAAATGCTGTTACTTTTATTGATAATCATGACACAGGATCTACTCAAAGGCTTTGGCCTTTCCCATCTGATAAAGTCATGCAGGGATATGCTTATATTCTCACCCATCCAGGCACTCCTTCCATAGTAATTCCTGTCAACCTTTATTCTTTCTCATTTTTATTATAACTCTTAACCTCATCAAGTTCTAATGACCCACTTAAATTCCTTTTGTGCAGTTTTATGATCACTTTATTGATTGGGGCTTGAAAGATGAGATTACAAAATTGGCAGTAATAAGGAACAAGAATGGAATCAGTGCCACAAGCACAGCTAGAATTCTAGCCTCTGATTCTGATCTCTATATGGCTGCAATTGATGAGAAAATTATTATGAAGATTGGGCCAAAGATGGATCTTGGGAACCTTTTACCTGGTTCCAATTACCAGCTTGCTACCTCAGGGAAAGACTATGCAGTTTGGACAAAGAAATGAGACAGAACCCATTGTTCAAATGGAATTGTGTCCAAAAAAATTGTTCCAAGTCCTATATACTAAATTACTAGTTGAACTTCTTAAGAGTTCAGTCTAAACATTATTCAAATAATTAATGAATGTCTAATGCTACTACTTGTAATTGTAACTAGCCTTGTATCTTAAATCTATTCCTTTGAAATAAAGTAAAGAAATAAAAGAAGGCCTCTCTGCAAGCTTTGATACCCAAACTTGTTCGCTCGCCGGTTTACATGAAATTAAGGTGATGCTTGACATAAGTTGAGCTGGTTCAAAGTTCAATATTAGTGAGTTTCTGTAGAAATATTGAAGCATTATTCTTTGTCTCATGAATTTGTGGCAAAGTTTTCTATCGTCCGATTATCTCGGCAATGATTACTATGATGAACATAGCCGCCATTACTATTCCTTGTTAATTGGTTTGTTAATGCAGAAGTTCATTATCACTTTGCTTGACTGGTATTCAGAATTGCTGTCACTCACTTAACTTGCAGGTAAACCAAATAGACAAAAACTCCATCTACATCTAGAAGCTGCAATAATGGACCTAGCTTCTTTAATTATACCGTGTTTAGAAAAGTCTTTCCATGCCCATACCATAGGCTAGAAATTGGATAAGGAAACAGATTCAAAATTTCAGAGTGAACTCGAAGAGAGAAATATATGAACAAGGGAATGTAAAATGTTGATTCAAAATTCCATAGTAGTCTGTATAGCCTTATCTCCACAGCCGAATCCTCTAATCAGCTCATTTCCGTAAGTAAAAAGTTTTCTTCTTTGATTTTTCTTCTATGATCCTTCATCATTTCCACTGGACTCCTCTCCCTAACTTTCTTCATTTCCCTAACTTTGAATTTTCAAACTGTCGGTGGATACACTATAAAAAGAACTCAGTATCACCAGCCTAAGACAGAACCAAAGACAATGAATTCACTCATATTACTCTGTTTCATCTCTCTCTCCCCTGCTTTCACCTCTGCAGATATATTATTTCAGGTATAACATTAACACTATGAAATCATGTTTTCTCTTTTCTTTCATAGTTTCAGGTATAATATGATTATTCTGTTTCTTTGATGTTCGGACAGGGATTCAACTGGCAATCATGGACAAAAGAAGGAGGTTATTACAACTTCCTAAAGAATTCTGTTCCTGAACTTGCTAGCGCTGGAATTACTCATGTCTGGCTTCCACCATCTTCCCAATCTAAAGACCCTGAAGGTTTTTTTTTTTCGTAATTCACTTGCATGATCTCAATCTAAAATTCTAAACATTTTCATCATTTTTTTTTGGGTCATTAGGATACTACCCGGGAAGATTATATGACTTGGACACATCAAAATATGGCAACTCGGGAGAACTAAAATCCCTGATAGAGGCATTCCATCAAAACGGAATCAAATGCATAGCTGACATAGTTGTAAACCATAGGTCTACAGAAAGAGAAGATGCACAAGGCGTATACTTAGAAGGCGGAACACCGGACGGCCGTCTAGATGGCGGAGCATCCTTGATTTGCAACAATGACCCCAACTTTTCTTATGGCACTGGGAATCCTGATTCTGGAAGAGACTTCCCTTATGGCCCTGACGTTGACCTTCTCAATCCAACTACTCAACAACAGTTAGCAGATTGGATGAACTGGTTAAAGTCAGAAATTGGGTTCGACGGCTGGCGCTTTGATTTTGTCATAGGTTTTGCCACCGCCATCACCAAATTCTTCATGGAACAAACTAAACCAGCTTTTGCAGTTGCAGAGAAATGGGATGACTTTACACTTGGCCAGGAAGAAGCACATCGTAATGCATTAAGAGATTGGGTTGCTACTGCTGGTGGAGCCATTACGGCTTTTGATTTCACGACTAAATTTGTGCTCAATCAAGCTATAAAAGGAGAGCTGAATCGTTTGAAGGACCCAAATGGAAATCCAGTAGGAATGATTGGAGTTTTGCCTCAAAATGCTGTTACTTTCATCGATAACCATGACACTTGGTCTCAAAAACTTGCCCCATTTTCAGATGATCCTGATAAAGTCACCCAGGGCTATGTTTATATTCTCACACATCCTGGCACTCCAACCATAGTAATTCCTGTCACCTTCATCTTCTATATCTTTTTCTCTTTAGTTAATTTATTTATGTATGAAAATTTTCTAACCAGCTGGAAATCTTTTTGGTTCCATACAGTTTTATGATCATTTCTTTGAATGGGGCTTAAAGGAACCAATCACGACTTTGATAGCAATAAGGAAGAAGCATGGAATCAATGCGACAAGCAAAGTTAAGATTCTGGCGGCTGAACCTGATCTATATATGGCAGAAATTGATGAGAAAACCATAATGAAGATTGGGCCAAAGACAGACCTTGGAAACCTTCTTCCATCTACTTACAAGGTTGCTTACTCTGGAAATGACTTTGCTGTTTGGGAACAAGTATGAGTGGATAAATGACTAATGTTTTACTACAAAGAATGGTTTAGTGGCTATTCTTGTACTTTACAATAAAAGAGTTCTTGATCTGAATGTAAACAATAGAAAAATAAAGATACCTACTATTTCTAAAAAGAAAAGTAATTTAGCAAGCTATCTCATGCTTTTGTGGATTGGGAAATTAACTTACTAATTCATGAAGAAAAAGAACAAAAATATAAAAAAAGGTTTACAACGGCGTCGTTTTGATACTGCCAGAGGAGAAAAAAAGAAGAAGATAAAGAACATGGTTGGAGGCTTAACAACGGTAATTTGAATCGAACGCTAAAAGAAGGGACGCGCCAAAAACTCCAAAGGGTGGAGCATGAACTTGGGTAAACAAGTTGGTCTCTCTTTCTTCCATGCTTTAATAAAATCACAGCTTGAAACCAAAACCGTAAAATCTCCCTTGGTTATTTTCCGCCAGTTGCTACAATTCAATCTAAAGCCATCTGATCTCACGTTCTCCCTCCTCATCAAAGCCTTGGCTTCACCTTCCTCTGCTACAAATTCTCTTAGATCAAAGGTAGAAACGAATCAAATACATACCCATTTACTTAAATCTGGTGTCATTCAACTTGTTTACATAAATACAGCTCTTCAGACCTTTTATGTAAACTTGGGTTGCTTAAAAAATGCTCGCTTTTTGCTTGAAGATATGCCTGAAAGAGATGTTGTTGCTTGGAATGCGTTGATTTCTGCATACTCAAAAAATGGGTATGATTCTTATGCATTTTTTCTTTTCATGGAAATGCTTAGAGAGGGATTTAAGCCTCAAGCAACGACCTTGGTTTGTTTGGTTCCATCTTTTGGGAGGCCTGAGTTTGTGTTCCAAGGGAAATCTATGCATGGGTCTGGAGTTAAAGCCGGGTTAGATAGGGATTCTAAGCTGCAAAATGTCCTCACTTTGATGTATGTAAAATGTGGGGATTTGGAAGCAGCGGAAGTTTTGTTTGAAGAAATACAAGAAAAAAGTGTAGATTCGTGGAATACGATGATTGGTGCTTATGGACAAAATGGTTTGTATGATAAAGCAATGCTTTTATTCAATAAAATGAGAGAGAAAGGTGTGGAAGCGAATTCAATAACAGTTATGAGTCTTCTATCAGCTAATGCTGATCATGAGAGTATTCATTGTTTTGCTATTACAACTGGTATTGTCAACAATGCTTCTGTAATTACTTCTTTAGTTTGTGTATATGCGAGGTGTGGAGATAGTGAATCGGCTGAAGTGCTTAATAACTCATTGCCTCAAGAAAATTTGGTATCCTTGACTGCTATTATTTCAAGCTATGCTGAGAAAGGGAACATTGATATGGTGGTAGCATGTTTTGATAGGAGTCGGCAACTAGATATGGAATTGGATGAAGTTGCAATGGTTAGCATTCTCCATGGGATTAAACATCCTGCTTACATGGATATTGGACTTGCTTTTCATGGATATGGAATAAAGACTGGTATGTGCATGTATTGTCTAGTTGCAAATGGGCTAATAAGCATGTATTCACAGTTCGGTGACATAGAAGCTGTTTTCTCTTTGTTTTCTGATATGCAAGAAAAACCATTAATCAGTTGGAATTCAATAATATCTGGCTGTGTGCAGGCTGGAAGAGCAGATGATGCTGTGGAGTTATTTTGTCAAATGAAGATGTACGGACATCATCCAGATGCCATCACCATTGCCAGTCTACTCTCTGGGTGTTCACAACTGGGTTATTTGCATCTTGGTAAGAAACTTCACGGTTTTGTCCTCCGGAATAACCTAGAGATAGAGGATTTTATTGGTACTGCTCTTATAGACATGTACATCAAGTGTGGGTGCATTGAGCTAGCCGAAAGAGTGTTCAAGAGCATCAAAGAACCATGTTTGGCAACATGGAACACAATGATTACAGGTTATGGTGTAAATGGATTTGAAAATGAAGCACTTACTCATTTTGCTAAATTGCGAGAGCAAGGGCTAAAACCTGATAAAATCACATTCTTGGGGGTTTTGGCTGCTTGTATCCATGTTGGTCTTGTTGATGAAGGAAGAAGATACTTTCAGATTATGATAGAAGAATTCGGTATAGAACCAAGTCTACAGCATTGTGCATGCATGGTTGCGCTCCTTAGCCGTGCAGGCTTATTCGAGGAAGCATTGTTATTTATCCAGAATATGGATTTTGACCCTGATTCTGCCATATGGGGAGCTTTGCTCAATGCTTGTTGCGTCCACCAAGAGGTCAAGCTTGGGGAATACATAGCCAAGAAAATGTATATGTTGGATCACAGAAATGGCGGAGTTTATGTGTTGATGTCAAATCTTTACGCTTCTAAAGGAATGTGGGATGATGTGGTGAGAATGAGGCAAATGATGAAGGAAACTGGAGGGGATGGCTTTTCAGGAACTAGCTTGATTGAGGCGTTGAGCTGAAGTCACATTTTTCCTAGCCGGTATTTCATACTGACAAGACACAAGCCCAAAGCTATTGGATCTGGGCCTGAATTTGTATTTAACCCAAGTCCACTCTCTATATAGCTAACGGTCAACTGTATGGCCCATACCGTACCCGAAATAGCCGGTAACCGGTAAAATGGTCCGTTGAGATACCCACTTGTCGCTGCCCTTCCTTTTCAAAACCCTAAAAAACGTGAAAATTGAAAAGCCAACAACCGCATCTCTCCCAATTTCAAATTTCGAAAATTGGCGCTCTTTGCTTAGCACATTTCTGATTTCCTTTCTGCTTCGAATCTTCGATCCCCAAATAAAGAAATCGCCATCTCCCAATTTCTCAATTCTGTTTCAGGAACAATGGGTGGTGCTCACAGTCACGATCTGGTTTCAGACTCGGACGAAGAAGAATATGAAGAGGGAAATGAGGAAGAACATTTCCAAGATTCCAAAGACGAGACCCCGGAGAGATCTTCCTCAGGTCGAAGACGACCCAAGACGCCGTCGTCTGTTGACGAAGTAGAGGCGAAACTCAAGGCCCTGAAACTCAAATACGGATCGGCGAACACCCAACATCCGTCTCTCAAAAACGCCGTAAAGCTCTACCTTCACATCGGCGGTAACACCCCTAAAGCCAAATGGGTCACTTCCGAGAAGCTCACATCTTACTCTTTTGTCAAGACTTCGAATATCGACGGTCAAGATGAAGAGGAAGATGGTGAAGAGAGTGAATACGAGGAGGCAAATGGGGATGCTTTTTGGGTTTTGAAGGTTGCGAACAAAGTGAGAGTTAAAGTTGGGGTGGAAATGCAGTTGAAGACTTTTGGAGATCAACGCAGGGCTGACTTTGTGGCAAAGGGAGTTTGGGCAATGAAGTTTTTTACTGATGAAGAGTATAGGAACTTTGTTACCAAGTTTAATGATTGTTTGTTCGAGAATACTTATGGTTTTGAGTCCAATGATGCTAACAAAGTTAAGGTTTATGGGAAAGATTTCATTGGGTGGGCCAAGCCAGAAGCAGCTGATGATTCGATTTGGGAAGATGCTGAGGATGCTGCACTGAAAAGTCCTCAATCTGCAACCCCAGTGAGGGCGAATCAGGATCTCAGAGAGGAGTTTGAGGAGGCCGCAAATGGAGGGATACAAAGCTTGGCTTTGGGAGCATTGGATAATAGTTTCTTGGTTGGTGATTCAGGTATTCAAGTTGTTAAGAACTTCGCTCATGGGATTCATGGTAAAGGTGTCTTTGTGAATTTTGATCATGGGGGACAAAGGAGTGGATCAGATTTGGGATACTCAACACCAAAGAAGGCTCTTCTTATGAGGGCTGAGACGAATATGTTGCTCATGAGTCCTATGACTGAGGGGAAGCCTCATACAAAAGGGGTGCATCAGCTTGATATTGAGACTGGGAAGATTGTTAGTGAGTGGAGGTTTGAGAAAGATGGAACTGATATTACAATGAGAGATATCACCAACGATGGCAAGGGAGCGCAGCTGGATCCATCAGGGGCAACATTTCTAGGATTGGATGATAATAGGCTTTGCAGGTGGGATATGCGAGACCGTAATGGAATTGTTCAGAATCTTGCTAATAGTGCCCCTGTTCTGAACTGGACACAGGGCCATCAATTTTCAAGAGGAACTAACTTCCAGTGCTTTGCAACCACGGGTGATGGCTCTATTGTTGTTGGGTCGCTTGATGGGAAGATCCGCTTGTATTCAACCAACTCCATGAGACAGGCAAAGACTGCTTTTCCAGGCCTTGGGTCGCCTATCACTCATGTTGATGTTACCTTTGATGGGAAGTGGATATTGGGCACAACTGATACTTATTTGATCCTTATCTGCACCATGTTCACTGACAAGGATGGTAAGTCAAAGACAGGCTTCAATGGGCGTATGGGGAACAGGATTGCAGCTCCAAGGTTGTTAAAGCTGACTCCCCTGGATTCACATTTAGCTGGGGTTAATAACAAGTTCCGCAATGCTCAATTTTCATGGGTAAGAATGCATATACTCTTATTCAGATTTAATTGCCTGTTGCTTATGCTTAGCTTATAGCTGCTGATGGTTAGATTAATGTGCGTGATTAAATAGGAACTGGTCATCTAATTCTGAATGAAGACCTTTGTTGCAGACTGAAACCGTATTTAATATTGTTATCTGTGGTCGTGGAGATGCTTAATGTCCCTTGATTTTATTTTTAATTTTTTGGTGCCTAGTAATTGTTAGTTCTTCTGATTTGCATTACTTATTGCCATGTTGGTTGAAGGATGGATGCAGTCTAGCATTTTATATGGACTCCTAGGTTTAGGATCTAAACTGATGTGATTGGGGACATTTCGGTTGCACATCTTACCTCAATTTTGTTGTTGTCGCTAGAAATGTATAGTAATTAAAGCTAAAGTGGTACCTAGAAATGTATAGTAATTAAAGCTAAAGTGGTACCTAGTTAAAGCAAAATCAAAGTGAAAGCTGGTAGACTGCTTTATTCCCCACAATTGCTTTCAGCATGCGTTTGTGTCATCTCTATCATTCCAATCAACCACCTAATAGATCACTGACCAAGGTTACCATTAAGCTTACCACATTTTGACCCCCTCCCTCTCTTTCTCTTCCCCTCGTCTTTAAGAGCTCAGATTCTGTGATTTCCTTATTTCCACAATTAAAATTAATAACCATGTCTTTTACTACTTTGCATAGGTCACGGAGAATGGAAAGCAAGAGCGACATCTGGTTGCAACAGTAGGCAAGTTTAGTGTTATATGGAACTTCCAACAGGTGAAGAATGGATCTCATGAATGCTACCATAATCAGGAGGGTTTAAAGAGCTGCTACTGTTACAAGATAGTCCTTAAGGATGACTCCATTGTTGATAGTCGGTTCATGCATGACAAGTTTGCAGTCACTGATTCTCCTGAAGCCCCACTGGTTATTGCCACCAACCAAAAAGTTAGCTCATTCAGCATATCCAGCAGGCGGTGACATGCTTAGATACCACTCTTACTTTATTTGGTCACTCTCCAAATGCCATCAATGTAGTCGCCACTGCAATTTTAGAGTTTCTGAATTGTATTTCCTTTTCTAGATTTTAGTGTGTTTGCAAGTTTAATATGGCAAGACTATTACTGTATTTATATTTATCTTCCTATTTGCTAGGAGTTTCTAGTGTGACTCTTAGTCCTAGTGCTTAATGTTATTTTAGTTCTTAATGAAGCAGCATTGCTTCATATGTCATAGTAATGGCAACTGGCCAGACTTTATGCTGAAGTTTTATAGTATGTGATTGAATAGAACCATGTCCAGAAACCTTGAAATTGCAGAAAACCTGCGTAAATTATTTCTTCTCTGCTTTTCTATTTGTCTGTTCTGATTGGAGAAGGCGTGTTTGGATTGTAGCATATCTTTCAAAGGTCCGTCAATCCATACATCCAAATCCAATGGCTAGAAGTGGGCCTGGGCTATCTTATTTTCTTGAAATATAGATGGTATTTTTTGCCATTTTCTCATCGACAGTTAAAATTTAAATGGTGGTTGATTACGTGGACGCTCTATATGCCTCCAATTAGGAATTGTTGATAGACAGAAACAGGAAAAAGAAAAAAAGAAAAGAAAAGAAAGAACAGAAACTGAAAAACGAAAAATGGCGGTTGCAATTGGAAGAGGCTTTCTAGTTCAGCCATGCTTATCTTCCTCATCCATATTCCATAACAAAATATACAAGCCTTCATTGGGCACAGCAAGCACATTTTGGTCTACTTCAACCCCTCAACGTTATGGCCAAATTGCAGTTCAAGCGCAGCAGCGACCAACGTGGCTCCCTGGACTTGACCCTCCGCCCTATTTGGATGGAACGTGAGCCACTAGCAAATATAAACCTTTCTAGACGATTGAATTTTGTAGCCGTAGGGACACTTTTTTTTTTAATCATTTTTCTTTGCCTTTTAGTTTGGCTGGAGATTATGGGTTTGACCCTCTTGGACTAGGAGAAGACCCAGAGAGCTTGAAGTGGTATGTTCAGGCAGAGTTGGTCCATGCTCGTTTTGCAATGGCTGGAGTTGCCGGAATTCTGTTCACCGATGTAAGTTGTCTTGTCTTGCTGTAGTGGGACAAATGATTTAGCCTAGTTGTGCTGGTCTTTTTTTTTTTTTTTTTTTTAACACTGGATTAGCTTTCTGTTATTGGAATTCTTCCGAGTGGATTGGTTGCGTTGAAGTTTGAACTTCCCAGTTTTACCATCCACCACAAAATATTGATGCTATTTAACTTTAAGTACTACTTTTTGGCAGTTGCTACGCGTGACAGGGATCAAGAACTTACCAGTTTGGTATGAAGCTGGAGCAGTGAAATATGGAATTGCCAATACAAGCACTTTGATAATTGTCCAGTTCCTTTTAATGGGGTATAAAATTCTACGGCAGCAGGGCTTTACCTTTACTTTTGGCCTCAATTAGTTAACACTCTCAAACATTCTCAAGATAAACAATAATATGCATTTTGGTTGTTTTTTTGTCTTAATGGGTTGCTGTTGATGCATGCAGATTTGTTGAAACTAAAAGGTACATGGATTTCATCAGTCCAGGTTCTCAAGCCAAAGAGGGAACTTTCTTTGGATTGGAAGCTGCACTTGAAGGCTTAGAACCTGGGTAAATTTTTCTATGGCTTAAGAAAAGGATGTTTCCAATCCCCAGTAGTAGGAAAATGTCATCCATTAGCTTTGAACTTAAAATTGTTAAAAGCTTGACATTTTTGTTCTGTGTGATTATTACCAGCTACCCTGGAGGTCCTCTGCTAAATCCTCTTGGTCTGGCTAAAGATATTAAAAATGCTCATGAGTGGAAGCTTAAAGAGATAAAAAACGGTCTGTTTTGATTGATTTTTCCTTTAACATAGTAGTACTTGTTAGTGTTGTTTTTGTACAAGTTCTCAGACATTGTCTATTGTGCAGGACGACTAGCCATGATAGCCATGCTCGGCATCTTTGTGCAAGCTTCTGTGACTCATGCAGGTCCAATCGATAACCTTTTGGAGCACCTTTCGAGTCCATGGCAGAAAACTATCATTCAGACCCTCGCTAACTCTGGTTCTTGAATGTAAATAAATGGTGTGCCTTTCACCTTTGTCATCCGCTTTAGCCTGCGGGAATGTAAATTACTATGTTTCCATTTCATTACTGGTTATTCTTTCTTCATCTGCTTTTGGCAAGTTAAGGTGGCTTACGATCATGGCAGCACTTGATTTCCACCTTTTCTCATTTGATTTTTTCAGGTTGTAACGAAATGTTTATACAATAATGTTAATTACTAATGTAAACAATGTTGGAACGAATACGAATGCAGGAGACTACAGTTAATTATAGCACATTGACTAAGCTTTGAAACTATTTCTACCACAAAGCTGGTTCATCAATATTGAAGAAATGCTTGGCCAAAAAAAGGGATAGGATGAATAACTGAAAAGAAACGATATTCTTTCAAAATTAATCATGGAAACTTACATCAATTTTACAAGAGTTGGAACTTGAACGTTCAAGTGTCACAAAGCCTATACAGAATTATCTTTTATTACTTTCTCCAGACAACTCTTCCCCCAAGCAAAAATATACTCTCAGCTTTATCATACACCAAAATAATCACTAGAATATACACTCAAGAGTACAGATGTATCAAATCTCATCCAGCATTTATATTTATGGCTACTGTGACAACCCAGGAAAAAAAGGAAGGTAAAATCACAACAGCAAAGATTAATCAGTGCATCATCATGTAACACTTACTTGGACTTGGAACTTGACTTTTTCCTGGCCAAAAACATGAAAAACCTAGGGAAAAGTGACTTTTTCTTTTTCTTTAAAGCCTTTGGTTCTGGGGATGATTCACTTTCTGTTGTGCTGCCATGAACATATGCCCTCGGGCTTGCTACAGTTTGGGCAGGAACAGGAGGTTCAGGTTCGAGGTTCTTTGTTTCATTATTTCCCTCAAAACTTGCCCTTCCAGGGTTTCCTCCAGGAGTTGAATCAGTAGCCTTCCGCTTCTGCTCGTGTTCAGACCTCCAATTTCTCAATTCTTGCTCTACACCTAACTTCCCTTCCTTGGCCTTCTCAGCCTTATCCATAGCAATCTTTAGTGCTTCTTTTCTTTCAGCCATCTCTCGGTTTACTTCTTCTAGCATTTCCAAGCTTCTGTTCTCGGATTGCTTTGCTACCTCAATTTGAGAAATGGCAGCTGCTACCCTCATGTTGGCCTGTTCCTCTGCCTCATGTGCACGTTTACTGAGCTCGTAGTACTCCTCTAACGAAAGTGTCACACCAGCAGGTGAATCGGCATTATCGGTGCTTTGAGCTGATTCACTCTCTTGCAATGCTTTTATGGCAGCTAAAGCTAACTTTTCTGAAGCCTTGGCAGCCTCTATCTCCTTTTGAGCTGCAAGCAATCTACTCTCCATGGTACTTACTCCAGCCTTTGCTTGCTCTGCTTCTTCCTTTGCCTTGCGCAGCTCCTCACGAGCCATTTCAGCAACTGACTTGGCCTCGTCAGCCTGTTGTGCTGCCTGCTGCAATTGTTTGGGCAGCTGCACCATCTTCTCTCTGGCCTCCTTTTCCTTCATCTGGACCACGGCTATTTCTGACCGAGTATTTTCCAGCTCAGCTTCCAAAGAAGCAACAGCAATCGATGCCATTCCTTCTCTCTGCTTAATGGTGGAAAGTGCAGACTTCTCCATTTCAAGCTCTGATTTTAATGAGCTAGCAGCCACCTTCAAACAATCCACTTCAGCATTTGCTTTCTCTATATTGAGCTTAACCTCTTCAAGTTCCTTCTTTGCTGAAGCAATTGCAGCTTGTATATCAGTGTGAGTTCTTTTCTCTGATGCCTGAAACTCATCATTGGACTGTCCATCAGTTTCCCCCTTAAGTTTAGATTCCATATAAGCAGCTAATTCAGCTTTCAAATCAAGTAGCAGGGCTGAAGCAGTCTCTAGCTTTGATTTCAGCTCCTTGGCTGAGTGGATTTGCTGATTAAGCTTCTGGAGCTCCTCTTCGGCCTGTTTAAGTTCCTTCTCCCAATGGTGGGTATCTTGGTCTCGTACCATGGCTGCTCCAATCCTTTTATCTTCTGCCTCCAAATGGGCAGCATGTGCAGACTCTAAGGCCTCCTTCGTGGCAATCAGCTCAATGGTCAATTCTTCCACTGTCTTCTCAACCTCTTTGGAAGCAGAAACAGCCTCTTCAGCTTTCTTAATAGCTACATCTTTCTCAGCTATCAAAGAAGCATATTCATTTTCTAGTGCTTCCAACTCTTCTTTAACAGATTGCAACTCCGAAACTGCAGATGTATGCCTGGATTTAGCAACCTCAAGCTGTGCCTTTGCTGCAACACTAGCCTCATCCGTAATCCCTTGTTCCATCTCCTGTACCCTGAGTTTGGCAAGTTCAGAGTCCTGTTTTGCCTGATTCTCTTCGGTTTGTGCTCTCTCCAAGCTCAACTTTAGCTCTTCTATTAGTCTCTTTGTGCTGTCAAGCTCCTTTAGTACTTGCACTTTTGCCACTTCAGCATCCTCTAATCGTTTCTTGAATTCAGGCATCTCGTCCTGTACTTTATCAAGTTCTTGTTCAACAAGCTTGCGCCTCTATAACCAGAAAAAAGGTGTAAGTTACACTTAGTGGATGTGAACAGAGTAGACAGCAGAAGAAGAAAAAAAATAAAGAGTTAAATAGGTCATGCAACAGTTGATAACAACAGAGAACATAAAGAACTCATGATCACCAGAATCAACTGGACATGCAAAAAATATGACGCAGCAGGATAGAGTATGCTAACACCACTTAAGAGATATCTAATATATATACCTCCACAGTTTGCATTCTATGTGCTTTCCAATCAACAATTCCTCCAAACTTGGAAACGGCTTCTTTAACTGATTCAAAAGGTGCAGCTGTATCAATAAGACCTCTATTTATATCAATTTGCTTCAGGAGCTTGGGACTGAGAGATTTTGGGGATTCAACAGTAGAGCTGATAATTCTTCGATGAGGCAGTATAAGATAATTGTTTTGGCCCACATGATCCCCATTTTTAGCATCTCCTGCCATAGCGTCATTAACCTTGGGAGAGTATGCAGAACGAGCACTTTGAGATTTTTGTAGATCTCTAGTATCTTGAATGGATTCAACAGCAGTGGTGTGAATCTTAGAAAGGGGCGTGAAAAGCTCATTTGATTTCACTTCATTGGAGGAAGCAGAAGGCAAAATCGTGTCATTGTCACCATTGACGGCCTGAGGACAAACAATAGAATTAGCTTCTTGAGTTTGCAGTTCAGAAACGCCAGGTATAGATCCAACAACAAAACTGGTAACACCCCTAGGGGGTAAAGATACCTCAGAGGGTGGTGCTAAATGATCATTTTCAGAATCTTGAACCTTTGGACTAGAAGTTGGAGGAACAAATATGTCCTCAATAATTTGAGAAATGCCAGCAGAGGCAGTCCTAGAATCTGTCTCATTTTGATCAACCACAACTGATGAAGTTGAAGCTGCACTATCTGCTATATCATCTTTTTGTCCACTAATCGGGTCATCAGCAGCATTTTCTATAGGGGCGGGTTTAGAACTTTCCATTACTAACAAATGATTGTCAGGTTCTTTTGTTCCATTACTAACTGAAATTGTCGGAACTTCTGCAGGACTATCAGAGGAAAAAGAAGATTCTGGATGAGGCATCTCTCCTGCTTGTACATTCTCCATATGAGAAAATGGCTAGGATTCCTGCCAAGGTGTCTGAAATGGAGAAAATAGAAACCATGTAAGAAAGACAGGGAAAATCCACAAGAAATCACTGCCTACTCCATCTAATTCCAATCAAAAGTCAAAACAGGTACATTAGCAATTATATATTCAACATACATCATAATTTTTCACCAAAAACAAAATAGTGTCTAAAATTGCATTCTTGTATAACAGATCCACAACTTTAAGTTTAGCACCATCTAAGCTCCATACTGAAGGAGAAATGTGAGGTAGGAAACAAATTTTGACCAAAGAAATCAGGAATTACAGGCATTAAGAAATCACATAGGATCTGGAAAGTGAGAACAATCTGTCTTCTCAAACTTGCTTTACCTCTATTTTCAGCCAACACATGCCATAATTTAAGTGTTCCTTATGTCTTATCAACTATAGATGTTTAAATTTAGAATCAATCAGCAAACAGTTTCAAGAACTACAAATCACATCAAGAACACGATTTCGAATAACATAATAAATAAAGGAGGCAGCTATTAAACAGCTCACCAAATTTTCATACAAATGAAGCCCTCTTTTTGGGCTAACTTCACAAAAAATGTTTTCAATTAAATGGCAATACACGCTTTAATTATAATCCCAAATCTGAACAATTTTCAAAACCAGAACAAAACAAATGATGCAACCTAAGTTTCAGCCCTGCAAATTAGATGGTCTGCCAATGATGCTAACTATAGCAAATTAATCGCGAAAAAACGTTTTTAAGCACATTCATCTGCTAAAACGGAACAGTAAAAAGTTTCCTATATCTACTAGTTATTAAACAAAAAAAAAAAAAAAACCTTCTTTATTTTGGAACTTCAAACCAAATCCCAAAAATTTCACAAATTAAAAAGAATGCCTTTATCTACAATACATTAAAATCTAATCAAACCACACTCCTAAATAGAAGCATCTGCATTTCCAATTCCATTTATTTTCTTATTGGCAGATGAACCATTTTGGCAAAACATATCAGCATAACTTAATCAATGATTAAAGAAATAATTAATTATAACACTCCAAACGAATTTTCTCAAGTAATTTCAAATAAAAAGATTGCTTCTTATCTCAAGAATCAATAAACATCTTCAATCATAATAAAAAATTGGAATTAGGAGCCAAATTCTTATCTACCAATTTGCCAATCCTTAATTTGATTGCTAGAAGTTCAGCCTCACATAAAAGAGAGAAAAAAAAAATAAATTTCAAAAAGAACAAAAATAAAAGAAGGAAAGCTCACAGCTGCAGGCAAAGGAAAGGTAATATATGTGTATAATTAAGAAGCCATAATTGATGTGAATTGTCGTAAGTTTCTGCAATTAAAACAGAGCATAAATAGAAAGCAAATCAAGTAAGCTTGATAGGATAAGTCAACGTTATCATAAATTCATCCAACTGAAACGCCAGCAATTTCGAAATTCTCAGAGCTTCATTTCAACAGCTATGAAAAAAACACAGGGATTTCCCGCTTAATTCCATATTAAAGGATTGATTAGATAAGATTAATTCAAAGTTAACTAACAAGTTTCGTTTTAATTTTGAGTTAATAAACAAAAAAAAAGCGAAGAAGAACAGAAAGGAGAGGAAAAGGAAAGGAAAGGAAAAGAAAAGAACTTACCCGGATTAAGCAGAAACAGAGAAACGATGAGTGGAATGGAATCGATTATTAATGAAACTCTGAAATTTTAAGACACGAAAATTAAGGAGGAAATAAAATGAAAATAATAATTATTAATTTAATAAATAAAAATACAAGGGTGGGGAAAATTTACTGATAAAATTAGAAAATACAGAAATAGAAAAAACCGGAGAGAACACACGTGCCCCTATTTCGCCTCTTCTTACAGAGAGTTAGTAGATCCCTCCCTGTACTCTCTCTCTCTCTCTCTTCTGGATTGGATTTTCATTTTCTTTTTTATACCAATGGATTTTCATTTTCATTTTCTTTTGTTTTCATTTTTTTTTTTAATCTGAAGTGGAAAATACAGTAATAATTGTGCTTTGTTTAATCTACCAAAACAAAACAAAAAAATGTGCTTTGTTTAAGGGAATCTGAGATGGAGAAAAAAGTTGTTTCGAGTTTTGACGGCTTACACCTCAGCTGAGCTGAGCTGGCTTTAAGTTTTTATTCTTTTTTTAGCCAACAGCTGGCTTTAAGTTAAATAACTTTAAACCAAAAAAAAAATTGCTTTTTCCACTTCCACAAAATCTAAAAAAGAAAAATATATATATTTCGTAAAGTCACCGTCCATCATGTGGTCAGGGAGAATGTCCACTCGCCTGAGAGAGCGTGGCCAAGTTGAGCGGGTCGACCAAAAATATTGACGAGGAGGAGAGAGAATGACGAAAAAGACCCTGCTTTTACCGTTGGGAAAGTGGGGCCCGGAAATTGACGTCAGATGCGGGCGGGCGAGGAAGAAATGGGAAGAGAAACGTTGGATTGGATCATCAAATGGAGAAGAAAAGAAGGTTCGAACGAGGTTTGCGTGAGAGTCTGGAAACTGAATCCCGATGTTGTTTTGTCGGAGATCAGAAAGTTGTTAGCAGTGGGCAAGATGAGAACAACTGAAAAAGAAAGAAAGGAAGAATCTTTGGGTAAAAGAGAAGCGAGGAAGAGCTTGGGAGTTGTGGAAAGTGGAAGAAGAGACCAAATCCTAATAAGTGTGGATAATTTTGGGTTTTTCTTTTCTTTTTTTTTCAATGGGTTTTTGGGTTTTTCATTTTTGGCTGCTTCTTCTGGCTTTTGCTGCTGCTTGTGCTTGCATGTGCCACCTTTTCTTCTTTCTAATCTTTTTCACTAATCAATCAATTACTCGTAATTAATGATATTTAAATACTACTAGTTGGAAATTGATAGTTTAACAAATAAATGAAGACAATGGTCAATGACATTATAATGTCTCTAATGGCCTGTCACTATATTAATTTTTTTTTAGAAGATAACTTTCATTCATATAACTGATTTTACAATAATTTTAGGGATATTATCCTTGTTACATCAAATCTAAGTAAAACCATGTAATCAATTACTTTTTGCATCTGAAAAACTGAATTTTCCTTAAAAATCCAAAACGCCTGTCGTGAATCATGTTGATGTCTCGCTATCACGTCCATCACCCTCTCGTTGTTGCATGTTCTTTCAAACAAAAAGTTTTGATCAACGATGATCAAGTGATTGATTCGATGGACAGATCTCTTCCTTGGCACCCAAAAGAAAAGGATTACAATGATTTTACCACATATCTGAATAACTAAAAGGTTGATCATACTTAAAACTATCATAAAATTCAGACTCATAACTCAGATTCAAAAAGAACTGAGATTAAACTCGAAACTGACTAAAAAAACAAACTGACTCAAAAACAAACTCAAATAAAAACTGGACAGATCTGTAGATCTGAATCCTTTATTGAAGAGATTAACAAAAACGAAATCATCCTCCTCCCCCTTGACGTGATAACCAAGGAGGAGGAGAAGTAATCGAAACACTAACGAGAACTGAAAGAAACTAAGAGAAGGAGAATGGGAGAGAGGAGAGGCGGCTTGCTGTCACTATATTATTAAGAGCCATAATAATAGTCATAATTTTTATTATAAGTTAATTAAGTAGAGATTTTGAATTTCATGAACTTATATTATTATACTAACTAATCTATACTCAAATATTATTGTCAAACAAAAAAATATCTATACTCAAAGACTTTCTATATAATGTGCTTTTTAACTTTATCTATAAACTATTGCCAAAAAAAAAATTTGATCTATAAACTAAAAGCACAAAATTTAATCACTAAAAACTAATTGGCTTGAATCCCTGATCATCCTCAAATATATGAAGAAGCATAACATCATAGTGTCATATTTTAATACTACTAAAAAACTTGATTAAAGAGCAAAGTAACAACTAATATAAGTATATAGGAGAATGTTAGATTCTAATTTCTTTAACTAATCCCATATAACAAGGACAAGCATACCTAAGCCACATAGCTTATTATTTCTTTTAATTGGTGGGTCATTAAGGACAATATGCTCCAATTAATTAACTTTGGGCAAGAGCTATAAGTGAATAATTAATTAACCAAGGAGAAGAGTGAAATACAATTTTTGTTGTGCTGTTGTTCACTTGTTTGTTCCTTTTGGTGTTTGCTTTTCGGTTTTTGGGTCGTTGGATTAGCTAGCAATTATATATACATACACATAGCAATTAGCAAAGCATGCATGTGTAATATATATTTTTTTATTCAAATGAAAACTTTCTAATCATGTTAAATGATGAAAATGACTGTACAAAATTAAAAATGGGAGAATTGAAAAGGTTTTCTTTTGTACCAAAAAAAGAAAAAAGAAAAGGTTTTCTTTAATTTGTTTCTAAGGAATCGAGGCAAGTCCAAAAAGAAATACCATTACCATGCAAGTGTAACTCATCATCTCTTTTGACTTTTGCTTTATCATCCCATTAATTTTAAGGACAAAAATTGCCACACTTGATTTCCTGATCTTCCCCGGCTCTAATTGCTCTCTCAGGCTTATGTAAAATTTTCTAGCTATTTCTACCAATTCTCCTCTCGGAAAGTATATAATTGTTTCTTCAAAACGATCATCACTTATTGATTGATGCAGTAATAGTAATGAACAACCTATCTCATGAACAGTACACTTATTAATGAGAATATTTCCATTTGGATTCACTTATTGCATCCAACATGACGGCTAAAGGGTGAATTGCTGTCAAAATTAGTTGGATGGATATGAAATCTGGTCCAAAAGATTGGAACAAGATCAAACCCCAATCAAAACACCAGGTCAGGCCATACTTTGCTAAGTGGCTAAACGTCTTGATCAGACTCAACCCAACCCAATCAAGATTCACGACTCATGTACTCATGTCCTTCCCAAATTAAGCTGAATCCAACCAAATTTGGACTGGATTATAATATGATCTTCTAGTTCTAAGTATTATAATTCAAGATGAAATGAGCTTTTTTTTTTGGGTACATAAGATGCTGTCGACAACGTCAGCTAAGATCTTTGAATGGCATGCCATTTGCATCATGTTCAATCAAAGGTAGTAATTCAACAGGTGGGTCTGTGAACACCATAGATTTCTGAGGAATATCCTGCCCAAAGTTTGCCAAGAAGTCTGCATAGCGGTTCCCCTCTCTATAGACATGAGTAATCTCTCTAATCCAATCACCTCTCACCAGAGCTAAAGCTTCTTGAACGAAAACAGAATTTAGGTGGATAAGTGTAATTCCTTGGTTTAAGAAATTTACCACCACCCTAGCATCCAACTGCACAATCATATACATTATACATAATTTTTTGGACTTTGGTACGTGATAACCATCTGGTATCGATGACCATATTGGATCCCGATTATTCTGAAGTCGAGTCATATCGGACCTATCCATAAGGTGGGAAACTCTCTCATCATTTGTTTATCCGTTTTTACAAGACTCGAACCCGGAACCTTACTTAAGATTCCTTTCACTCAACCCAACGTAATGCTAATTAATTACAGATAATTTTGATGTTTAATTCGGACATTAATTCAGTAGTTAAATCATAGTGATGATTAAAAAAAGAAAAAAAAATCGATAAAAAAGAAAAGAACAATTTTTTATCTTCCAAAACTACTCTTGTACTTAACAAATTAATAGCAAAAAACCCCATTTCAGTTCTTTCTCACATAACCTTAATTTAATCTTGTTTGAAGAAGTTATTAAGTATTAACTTCTCCACCCACTCCACATTAATGTAATTTACTAACTTTAGTTATCTTTGGCCTTGCATGTTCATCAAAAGTAAGAGTATTAGTTGAATCACTATTCACTACAAATTAACTTGATAATGACCCTTCATTAATCTGAGTATGGTCCCAAAACACTCTACATAGATATAGACACAAGGCTTCGTTAGGTGTACCAACAGTCCAACATAAATCTTCTCAACCAAACTCTTTTTTTAAGCACATTTCTTTCATTAATCACAATCAGCTCTCTAATTCTTGCCTTGCACACCCATTAATCAAAGTTTTCTTGAGACAATATACTGCTTCCAGCACAATTTTCTCAGGTGGTTGAGACTTGCAAATCATAGAGAAATTAATAAAATCAGAGCAGTTCGTTAATTAGTGAAGGGAACCTAATTATTAAACTTATCTATTTGATACGTATATGCATCTAATTAATAAACTTATTTTTGCAGCAAATGATTGGATTATGGAAGTATTTAATTCCATAGTTGGAAAATTGAAGTGCCCTTCCGTTAAAACTTAAATGGCCGAAAACTTATCGCATGTGAAAAACTTCCCACACCATCTAGGCTATGTATAAAACCAAATTATTACCCTAAATTGAACTTCAGGTATGGGAAATTTTTTTCCATGATGTTAACTTCTAGATTCTAGTATATATTAAGGGTAAAACAGCCGATTGACAAAGAAATTACTATTAATTTAGATAAATTGGTTTTCTGAAAATAAATCAGAAAATAAAAAATATGTAGCTGATCTCGTTGATGTCTCTGTTCATCACCATCAATTGGCACAATATAAAAAAGAGTACCATTATAATGAAATTAAAAAAGAGTTCCATTTTTGTTTTTTAAGTAGCCTATACATAAAAAATTGCCCACATTATACCTTGCTCGCTTCATTTTTATAATCCATGGATGGTCAGAAATCAGCATCACATATTCACATTATCCACACTGAAAGCATGTTAATTGTAAATTAAAACTCATTATTTTGGAATAGTGATGTCTCATTGTACTAAACACAAATATACTAAACTTAGGAAGGTGCTTTTGAAAAAATCAATAATTGTTAACATAATTAACCTCTTAATTATATATATATATATATATATATGATGAAACATTGATAGCAACTCTACAACCTACTAAAAAAATATAAAAAAAAAGAGCATATATAGAGTAATTAAAATCTCTGCTGCAAAATATTGTACAGAGTAACACTGTAAACAAATAATGTCTGATCATTTCATACACATAAATTATATGGAAAAACATATCTTTGTAATGTGTTTAATCTACAAAGGAAGAAATTAACAAAAGAAGATGACAAATTTTTCTACATGACCAAATTTTGTTTCCATCGTCTTGGATCTGTAATATTGATCCTCCAATGTTCATCTTGGAACCCTGCTTTTCCCGCCACTTTTCGATCCCAATCCAATTCGATTTTCCTCCGTTTTGTTAACCCACAAAACTTCTGCAACTTCTTATCCATGGCGTCATGAAACTTCCACCATCTCTTATGAGCCGCATCGCTGGCGTAAACGCGTTGATCCCCAATGTTCCAGTTACAATCATAATCCCTGTAACAAAGCCAGGGCTTTAATCCCAAGTAATGAACCGAATAAAGTTTGGGTGGATCGGCTGCAAAAAGCTGGTTTTTTAAACCGGTTTCGACCGTGCTGTTGGACCAAAAATTCTTGAGAAAATTAACTCTTCTGGGCAACCTATGCCACCAAACAAACACTTCGTTTAAAAAACCTTGGTCCCCTCCATTGTAAGAGAATATTTCTTTACGTTTATTCATTAATAGCTTAAACGTGCAATTGGATGGCTCGAACACCATAATTCCCGAATTGAAAATCCAAACGTCGTTTCCTGTCGCCGTCATTTGTGGGAAATGGAAAAGGATGTCGAGGTTTTTTAAGACAAGGATGTCGGCGTCGATGAATATGACTTTGTCGTAATCCGTAAGTTGCCAGAGTCGGAACTTGCTGTAGTTGTATTCGTTGTAAGTGCCCTTTTCGGCTCGGGGATTTCGGATTCTTTTGATGAACCGGAGCTGCCATCCGGCCGCCTTGAGAGCCTCCCGCTTTGGTTCGGAAATGGACCGGTCGAGGAGGAGGATTAAGTCGCGTTTGGTGCCGGTTTTCAGGAGACTTTGGGCAAGAGTTATGGCACCGCAGACGTATGCTTCGGAAGAATGTAGAACCGTGGCATAGGCTTCACGCTTCACAGTGCTTGTTGCCTGTTCGATCTTTGAGACATCAAATACTTCATCGTTTCCTGAAAATTTCAGACATTTTAATTTATGAGATTAAGTAAAATGAATTGAATTAATGATCACAATTTCACAATAATTGACCGTACATGTGGTGCTTAGCAAATTTTGTGTATCGATTTTGTTATTGTATTTAGACTAGCTAGTACTTGTCACTTCATATTAGTAGTAAAACAAATTGAATGATCGTGTTTTCATGATCTTAGACACTTAGTTCCAGTGACTATAATTCAAATTTTGACAATATCAAATACCAAATATATATAAACGCTTAATCAAAATGGATACGTGGAAAAAAAAAAACTCAATCAAAATGGATGATTTAAGAAAACAGGCTAGCTAGATTTTATAAGTAAAACAAAAATTTGATTGCGATAAACTTAATTTGAGCTAGATATAGTTAATTAATGCAATGTTAAGAATTATCGTTCTACTAATACTATTTTAATAAAAATGAAAAATGGAAGTTGGGCAGTGGAGTCAAAGTTTAGAAAGCTCTTAAGAATCTGTTGGGGCCAGATACCCATATTAGTTTTTAGTTCGTTGGTATCCTTATCTAATGAGAACAAGTAGAACATGTTTTATTTTTTGGAAAAAAAATATGGTAGGAGGCTTGGTTTGTCTGCAATTTTAACTTTAGCTGCCAAAGCATTTGCCCATGACAATAAAAGCATAACTACTACTACATATCTTAGACTTTGTCAGCAAGCAAAGTCAATTGTATTTGGAAGTTGCTAATTATATCAACATCAATGAGCCAGCTGCGACTTTTCTTCATAATCATTCCTCCCCCTACATATAAATATCATTTTCCTTGTTTCATTTTCGTTTGCCAACTTCTCATTCTTCAACTACTTG
Organism: Corchorus capsularis; assembly: GCA_001974805.1. Taxonomy (NCBI): domain Eukaryota; kingdom Viridiplantae; phylum Streptophyta; class Magnoliopsida; order Malvales; family Malvaceae; genus Corchorus; species Corchorus capsularis. Next base: position 6,468 of record AWWV01010505.1, on the reverse strand, counting down.
AAGAAAAGTTATCTACTATAAGTTACCATAATTAATCAAGGAGAAAAACTTTGAAGGTAGGGAAAAAAGCTAATCATGATTTTTAAGTTAGATGACGAAAAACGCGGAAGTAAAAACTTCAATCACTAAGCGCCTGTAGCTCAGTGGATAGAGCGTCTGTTTCCTAAGCAGAAAGTCGTAGGTTCGACCCCTACCTGGCGCGCGTTCATTCAAATTTCTATTTTGGGTTGATTTCTGATTTATGAACTTTCTATGTTTTTTCATCCCTTAAGCAATGCAAGAAAATTTCTAATAAGCAAAAGAAGAAAAAGGAATTAGAGAAGAGTAGGTGCAATATTTACCTTGTCCCCATAATGGCAAAGCCAGCTTGCAAGAACCAACGGGCAAGGAAACCTTCTGTTCTAATCTTGCCACTTCCGGTTCATAGTACCACCATTCATCTTCCTGTTTCACCAAATCATTGCACCGAAACACTTCCAACATTGGCCTACACTTGCTCAGGAACACAACTTTTGTCCTATAATTCCAATCCCTTTTCCCATTCTTAACTGCCAGATTTGCAGCTATAAGATGAACCTGAAGCCTGAAAACATCCCTCGCCCACCCATCTTCCGGATACTTACACGGCAGCCTCACCACTATCAAGTCCAAGCTATCGTACTTCTCAAAGTCTGGCATTGGTATCTCCGGGCAGCGTTGACCGTCAATCTCTTCCTCTTCATCAATCCATTCGGGAAACAAATGTGGCCATTCGAAAAGCTCCGAGACTCGATCAAACAGGATTGGGATTGTTTCTCCTTGTTGTTCCCATTCACTATAATCCCAATCTTCAAAATTCACCATCCCAATTTTCAACCCTCCGCCAATCTCCTCAACCAACTTCGGCACTTCCAACTTGGTCAAATTTAACTTCGGCTTTGATTTTTGCTCCGTTTCAGTCTCTTCTAGGATTGCCTCCATCTTCATTCCCTTTTCCACCTACATCAAAATCCCATATATTATTGAAACAAATACATATATATTAGGGTTTAGGGTTAATATTGACTAATATATATATTTTGAGTTAGCTCACCTTACCTTGTGATGGCACTCACTCAAGGAGCATCGAACAAGTGAAGCCGCATTCTCGAAATAAATAGAAGAAGAAGGTCGAAGAAGAAGAGATGCATAAACAACCAGAAAGAAAGCAAGAAAAACCAGGTTGATTCTAATAACCAAAGCTTTTGAAGGAGCGGCTTTGATGATTTTTTGAAGACTAAGTGCTTCACCCATCCTTAAGCAAAAAAGTGTCCTAGAGCTAGCTCTCTCAAATATCGCAAGACCAAATATATGTATATATATAAAAAAAATATTTTATAGATATAATTATTAGGTGTTATAACAACTTTTCTGTATAGTTTAAAGTTTAAAGTACAATAATGAATTATATTATTATGATGATGATGATGATTAAGAAAATTTATAGGATTTTAAGGGGTGTAGTTGTTAGAGGGATTAGAGTAAAACTCAAAAGAAGTCACACCATTTAAAAAGCTCCATCTGTCGTTTCCTTGTGTTGAGTTTCCTTCCCTTTGAGACAAAAAGGTCGGAGCCAAAATGAAGCTTTGCTTCTATCCTAATCCCATGCTATTGTTGGTGCTACTATTTTCAACAAAGTTCCCCTAACTTCCAAACATACCCCTTCTCCATAATTATCCCTCGAGTACAAAATAATTGTACCCTTAATTGATTAATTAATTTAAAGGGTAACTATATATTTTTCTTAATAACATTACATGGATGTATATTTCAAATTAGGTTGTTCACAAAGAAATGTTACCTAAACTATATTATATTTATTTATTTAGTAATATTCTTGTTTACATTAATCTTATATGTAACAAATTAAGTCCAAATTAAGCAAATAATTATACACTGAATTTCCCCACCAATAAAAGGTGGCAACCGCTTCAAGACTTTTTTCCGACTGTCCAACTTTACGCTAAAAGGGTATAATTATCTTGTCAAACTTTTTTCTTAGCTACACTTTTAATTTGAGCATTTGAGCACATGAAGAATAAACATAAATGATAAAGCCAAGAAAAGGGGGGTAAAAAGGGGTAAAATGATATTTTCATGAAAAAGTTTAGGTAAATATAAAGTCTGAATAGGAATTTTGTAATGGGTAGTTAAGCAGGCCTTCCACCAACTAATCGGTTGCCCTGTCAATTTCTACATGCAATGAAATGTCTCTTTTAGCCGTTAAGAAAAATATTTATATTCCATGGCTCTACCAATATAATCTGATTTCTTATTTGCAGTTTGTCCTTTTTTTTATTAAATTAAATTAAAAATTAAATAAACTGAAATGTGATGATTCAATCAGGATTTAGGTTGGCCATCGGTATTATCACAACTCATCGGAAATGATTTCAAAAGGGGCATTTTTTTAGTACACGACCAAAGCCAAAACGAAAGGTGATCCATCAAAATTTCGACCCAAATGTCCGCTTATTGATAATTACAAACAAGGGGGTTGGGGACCCTTAATTTAATTATTATAGTTGAATTAGCCATTGGCTGTTTTCGGACCAAGCCGTCCAAGAATCTGAAGCATGAATCGAATAATTCATAACCAACAACACATAAAGGTGATCAGGAAAAGGTTGGGAAAAGATTAGAAACAAAAAGGCACTAATTAATTCTATTAATTCTATGTTGCCCTTCTTAAAACACTTGCTTCAGGCGGAAGGAATCCAACATTCATAATTAAAAGTTAGGAGTATAAATTTACCTTTGTAAGCATTTGACTAGTCTAAGGTAGAGCCGTAGAGATAATCATCAATTTAAACTAGTAGTTGTGACATCAACCAAAATCATTTCCATAGATTAATGCTGTTTAACAATTTCCTCATTCTTGCTTTTAACTCATGCAAACGCATAGATGAGAGTATCAATGACCGCAAATACTAGGTTTTCCTTTGCCTTTTTTTTTTTTTTTTTTTTTAGTTCCTCCCAAGGTGTAACAATATGGAGACTCACCGGATCTTGGGCTACACAGATGAAGATAACTACTCTCGTCCCATAAATCCCATCTCTCCTATCTCCAATCCAAATTAGAGATCTTCGAGATGATGTAATTGATTTGTTCATGCTATCAAATGGACAGCCGGAACTAACATGTGTTCTCCCTCATGCTTTTACCACATCTTGGATGTGTTGAGAACAGGTTTTACCGGGTGGAACAAATATTAGATCTTCCCATCCCGAGTTTTTCTCACTCATCTGTATCACATCAAAGAGGAACAGTCAAAATCCTTATTCTTCATATTACATAAAATAAAATTATTCAGAAATTAGATCCTATACTACCTCCAATTTATTCAGAACGTCTTCCAAGCTTCCAACCTGCTCAAACAGATCAGATCAAATGAATGCAAAGGAAAGCAACATGAAAATGGAAAATCATTCCATTTATAAAACAAACACTAGAAACACGGAAACATTGTAAGTGTTGATGTTTATAGTGTATATATATATATAAAAATGGCCAGGCATAAGGCATTAATAAATGGCCAGGCATAAGGCATTAATAAATGGCCAGGCATAAGGCATTAATAAAACAGAAATCAGGAAAAGCTCTTTGTGCTTTGCATGCAATAAATCATGCATGCGTGCATATATAATCTTCAAATGCCAAAATGGACATATATTTATATATATGGTACCATGATATGTTGCGAAATAGGTCCTTTTGATGCCCTTGAATTCTTTGATAATTCCTTTTCAATATCTTCCTGTAGAATAACAACCAAAAGATAGAGACCAAGTTCTGTTTTATAACAACCATCTTTAAATGCATACTGAACAAGAAAATAGCATACATAACAACTTGATAGATCAAGCAAACCTTATTGAAATAAATTGGGCAGAAGCGTTTGTTTTTCTTCCTCACAACAAGAAGGTCAGACTGCAGACACAAACATTCACACAATAATGTGAGATCTAAAATTGAATTGTGATAACATAGAAATTATCTGTCATAGTCAGCTCTTTCATGAACTCCTTATATTAAAAGATATCAAAAAAAGGAAAGATCTTTCAGAAATTTTAGAGAAAGCAAATGGTCTTAGTCATTAACTTAAAGTAATGTTGAGATCGGTTCCCTATTTAACAACAACAATAAAGAGTCTCTACTAGTGCTAATGCAGCAAATAATGGTTAATGACCTAATAAATTAGAAGGATAAATCACAACAAACGAAAAATGCATAAATAAATTTTAGCAACCATTTATGTGATTCTTCCTATGCCATGCTAAATAAAAGATCATTCAGCTGAATACTTTATTAGTCATATTTGCACTCTCAAGGACATTAGATAGAAATTATATCTATTTGAGAAAAGCTTGCATACCTGAAAAACAGGAACTCCATCAAACCCACCTTTGACATCAGCAGCTTTCAACTGATAAACATGAACAGCCATTGTGAGCAATGGTGCAACATTGTGCAACTGATATCATATTAGCTCAAGTATGAGCATTTCATTTTCACGACACTTTAACTATTATAGCTAAGTTCTGGTCCATGTATTGTGTATGTATCCAACAATCTAAGATGAAACAAGTCTACTCATTGGGTAGCAATGTAAAACTCCTTTGATCCATGTAATGTCCAAAGCCTACAACCATTGTCCATTAAGATTTCAAAAACTATTCTTCCCTTTCAAGAATAACGTTAAGAACAAACTTGTATGAAACACTAACCTCTAATGCATTCCTTATCTGAATGGGATCGGGTAGAAAACGAAATGCAATCCCTTCAACCTTCAGTGAATACACCTATAGAACAAATGATAAACCAGTAACCATATAAATTATTACTCTTATTTCTGATACAATTGTAATCTAAATTGTTATTTGTATATCATAAATGATAAACCGGCATTTGACGTTATAAACAAAGAAGGTACCTGATCAAGTGTAATCGGCACTACTTTAGCTCTACTTCTCAACTCTCTTCTCCGTAATCGAACCTATGAATACGAAATAAAATCAACGCCAAGAACCTAGAAAGCTTCAAATTTTCCTCTAAATTTAAGAAATTTGACTAACCTGAGCAAGAAATGCCTCGGCATCTTCTTGCCGAAAGCAGAGCAAACCGATAGACTTGGCTCCATTGGGATCAGAAATAAGCACGAACTCATTGTCGGAGTTGCTCACTGTATACACGGCGGTCCCAACTAGTGTTTTGGCCACCTGCTCGGGACTCAAGGTGGCAGCTGCAGCTGCAGCTGCCGCAGCCGCAGGCTTTGGCTGAGAAAGGGACGCGAAGAGCGGACGATGACGAAAATTCGCCGGCGGGGTGAAACCAAGTGCGAAGTTTCCGACAAGACTGTTGGCGTGGTGGAAGCGGGTGGCGAGCTCGTCGCCGAGACGGTGGATGAAGGTGGAGAGGGATAAGAGAGGGTTTGACGGAAGTGGAGGTTTTGGGAATTCCATTTTTTTGAGAAAAATAAACAAAAAAGAAAAGAAAATTGAATAATGGAGTTATGAGCTTGAAATGTTTCCGGTAACGGACCAACGGTCCAATGGAGGACCAAATTTGGTGGATGTCTCATAAGGCATTAGCCGCTTATAATGGGCTTGGCCCAGTTTTAGTCCAATTTGCGTCCGAAATCTTTTACTTTTGCCTTGGTCCTTGGTACTAGTATTGGGTTTGAAAAGTTTTCCACGAGCCCATTGAAATCCACCAATTGATTGAATATAAGCTTCACAAAAAAATTTCTTTTATATCTTTTATTTTCTCTGTATTTTCTCAAGGGAATATACATACAAATTGATCTGATCACAATAAAACTTTTTATATACTCAAACATGCAATCAAATATCATAAAATAATCTAACAAATTACTATGATATACATCAACAGAATTGATGTTGAATGAAACACATATCCAATGAAACTTGAATCTAGAACATCAAATTTCAAGGAATATATTAGTTATTGCCAAATAAAATCATTACACATTTTTATGGTTGAATTGAGAACATTACAAATAAGGGAGAGGGGGCGAGGGGCAAGGATTTGAACCCCTACTCTCTGGATGAACTTTTGAGGCCCAGTAGGCGAAAGCTTCAAGTTCTCATTTTGTTCACTTTAATATTTGAAGGTTGGAGGATTTAATCAATTTATTTGAGGGGACTAAATTTTTGAGGAGCAAAATTAGTTATAAATGTAGAAAACCAGCTCTCGTAGTAAAAAACTAAAAATGACAAGTTGCCCTGCTGCAGCTAATTGTGAAACGTTGAGGTGGGTGATGGTTGAGATTTTAGGTCTAAAGTTGTAATGCTTTCAACCAAAAAAAATGAAGAAGATAGAGATCAGAAGAGAAAAAGCTACAAAATCTCTGTATGACATTCATCAATATTGTTCATTTGTTTGTAATTATCCAAAGGAATTTTATTTTGAGTTAAGCTTGTAGAGAG
>AWWV01010504.1:0-28714 GCA_001974805.1 Corchorus capsularis | reverse complement strand
ATATATATATATATATATATATATATATATATATACACAGTAGAGTATATTGATTTATGCAAAGTTATAAGCTTCCTATACTACAAGCAAATTTATTCTGATCTTAATTCTAATTAATATTCCACCTTCAAATTAAAAGAGGAAGTTGGTTAAGATCCCTCACGAGGGTATTTCTTCTTTTTGAACGCTTTTTAGCTCCTTTCTAACTTTTTTTTAGAGTGTCCCCTACTCAAAAAGACCATCTCCATATAGTTTTATATTCTGATATGATATGATCATATTTATATATGCTGCAAGAAAATAATCTTTTCCTGATTATTTCTGTTTGCTCTAAATTCATCACCATCCATTTAGTATTCCCGTTGGAGATCAAGAGCAGCTCAACGGGGTCTTCCTCAAGAGATTCCGCAACAATATATATAACACGTAGACACTTTAATATATAGAAGATCAAAGCTAGCTATGATCTTATGCATATATAGCTAGCTAGGCAGAAGGATTTAATTAAAAAGGGAAATGATTAGCAAAAAGACATTATTCTCATGGAATATGATCACACACATGGCAGATCCCCAATGTCCAAAGGGCCAGCTTCCGTCTCTGATATATAACTCCTATAAGCAACTGAAGAAAAAAAAAGAACACTAAAGAAACCGCCGAAAGGCCCAAATCCTAATTAATTGTCGACATTTCATAGATACTCTCTGAAGGGCAGAGCAATATTGAGTTAAATTTTATCTATATATATGTACGCCGCCCATTCGGCCTTCACATACCATTATTATATGTATTATATATATATATATATATATGTATGTATCCGTAGTTTGTTAAACTTAAAGTTATGGTGAAAATGCACCTTAATTTATATTTATTCTTCCATTATGTTTAAAGAGAAGCGAAGCTAATACCCTTTTGAGCCCACTCATGATCACTTTGTATTCTTTAGCATATGCATTACTAGATAATTTATGATTCAAATCTTGCATAAACCTTCTCCCTACTTTTTGGAGGCTAAGTACTCGAAAGATTATGATCACCTTCCTTACAAGTTATAACTATGTAGGCAGAGATAAACTCTATAAATTGCAAGTATATTAATTACTATCATTAATTAATATCCAAAAAGTAAAAAGGAGAAGAAATGATCTTATCTTTTTACCAGACCGTGACATTAATTGTTAATTTTTTTTTTCGAGGGAGTGACTATACATAGATACTACCTCCGTCCCATATTATCTGTCCACTTTTCCCATAATAGAAGTTGACAGATAATATGAGACGGAGGGAGTAGATAGTAGTACTATATCTCAAAAAGGAAACGAATGTTAAGAATCTAAAGCTTTTATCTTAATTCTGCCACTTTAGTAATAATTACTTAATTAATTAATTAGTTAAGCAAATGTGACAAATTTTTATGTCCAGTAATTTATAAGTTTGGATTAACATGCCATATGTAAAGTTTTGAGTCCGTAAGTACGGTGAAGAGTGTGACATTTTTTTTATTATAATATATAATAGTAATAATCTTAACAAGGAATCATTTGGTGTTCATGCATATATAGTTCTTAAATTTTTTTTCTTAGGGAAAAAGTTTAGCATATGATTAGCAATTATTTATTAGGAAATATTATATACATATATGTAGCATATTTGAAGGAACTTTACCGAAAGTTTCGGTCAAAGCTATAATGAACATCAATTGACATTAAATTAAACTCTCCTTGGTAAGCGGTAGGCGCAATGCCAATTGCCAACTCAGCTATTTACAAGACCTATATGCCTCGTCTCACTCTATAACGCCATATCTTTGGTTGGGTCCTTGAAGATTTGGCTTTGGCTTATAGGATAGGAACGAACATACCGCTTTTTAGTTAGTTACAATACAAACTCATAATTTCATTTCTTAATTCTTTTTTTTTTTGGATAAACTTTCTTAATTCTTTCATTAACATTAATTAGAAAGTAAATAAACTTGCTTGCAGCTAATTCCTCTCGACTACTACTTTATCCAGGTAAAAAGAAGATACTTTCTCCTTTATTCCTAGTTCCTAATTGCTGGACATATATATATATATATATATATATATATATATAGCCTCGTCCTTCCAGTACATCTACAAAACAGAGAGCAACAAATTAACAATCTTCGTACCTTAGCCCCCTCTCCTTTTAGTTTCTCATAATAGTTACAATAACTTTTTGTTAAACATGAACAGGGTTCTTTTCGTACCAAAAAACGTAGACAAAGCTTGCCAAAGGCCTGCCAATAACGAGTGGTCGTTGCCTGCTCACAGTAACAGTTGGCGGCCTGCTGTAGTAGAGAAAAAGCGAGCGGCGGCGGTGCCTGTGAACGAGGATTTCGTGAGGGATGTTTTCCGTTACTATGATGCAGACAAAGATGGGCGTCTTAGCAAGAAAGAGCTTCAAAACGCCTTTTCAACTATGGGTTCTCGCTTCCCTTTCCTGCGAGCTTTACTTGCGTTACGCCATGCAGATTCCAACGGAGATGGGTACATAAGCGAGGAAGAGTTTTGATAAGCTTGTCAAATATACTTTGCAACGTCGTTACTTATTTAAGTAGCTAGGTCAATCAGCTTATTACGTAGTAGCAGTAAAATTACTGCTTTGCTTACTTTGCTTTTAGGGAGAAACATGAGATCAAGGAAGATAAACTAATATTATAAAAAGGGTTTTCTTCCCCTAAGCTAAGATGATTTAAGTAGTTATATTGTTCATCTTAGCTTGTATCTCTTTTTACTTTAGATGTTTTGTTGTGTGGTGATTAGGTTCTAGGTTTGTTTATATGTAATCTGCCAGACTGTCACTGTAAGGGATCTGTTAGTTTTTTTTTTTTTGCCAAATAAGTGATCTGTAGTTGAATGCATGTACACAATATAATGTAACCTTTCAAAATGAGAAATAGTAGCATGTTGTCATTATTAGGGTATTATCTACTTACTCTGTTTTTCCTATTTATCAATACTATATATCTACTATACTCTGTTTTTCCTATTTATCAATACTATATATCTACTATACTCTGTTTTTCCTATTTATCAATAATTCTACTATACTCTGTTTTGCTCGTTTATTTCGAAGAACTAATAAATTAAAATATCATAATAACAAGCAAAGAAAAAAAATAAAATCTACATAAGACTCAAACAAAAGACCTTGTTTAATTATAAGGAGCGATTGAGCTCTTTCCACTTACTAAACAAACTTTGGTATGAGTGCAATTTATTAAGTTTTACGTAAGTTAATTAATTATTGTAAGTACAATGTATTTTAATTAGTTATTCAATGTGGTATAAAAAATTGGGACAGGAGGAATATATTCTAGCTGGGTTTGATCGTAAAAGTATCTATCTATTATTACAACAACAATCTTGAGTTTGAAGATGAGATAACGCCCCTATCACTGTCTTGTAATATGAATCGGAGAAGAAATATCAGTTCTTCAAACTAAGAATTAATGGATATATAGAACAAAAGAAAGCTCCACCATGGGATGAGAGGGTAACGGAATTGCAAAGACTGGTAGACCAGGCAGAATCTACTTCAATAATTTTGCACTATCTGTGGCTAAGGGAAAAGGAAAAGATATCCAAAAGGGAGCAGAATCCCACTTTTGCATGTGAAAGTGTTTCTCCCTATTTGCTGGAATTAAAAGAGCAACTTTACATAAAATTGTTTGGAGGAGCTGAACATCATATAGTCGATCCCCCATTTTTGGTGCGCCATTCCAACCACCAAATTATGTCACGTGTCCCTAGTATTATACCTTGTTTGTTTCCGAGTTTTAACAAATAGTAAAAATCCCAATTAAAACCAGTTTTAACCCCAAATTAACAACAAATAATTATATATAAGGGTTAATCCTAAATTTTAATACATTCTCATAGGGTTTTAGAATGGAAATATAAAATTTAATTTAACTAGGCAAACAAGGAATAACATTAAAAACTGGAAAAAAAAACACGTGTCATTATTTGGTGGATGGAGCACAATGAGACACCAAAAATAAAGGCAGAGGGTTTTTATCCCATCATATATATTGATGCGTATTTGTTGGGTTCATATATATTGGTACGTATTTGTTGGGTTCATATATATTGGATGGTTAACAAAATTAAAAGAGGCCCGCATCTAGTAATTTTTTGTTAAGTTAGTACTATCATGAATCACACAAAAAACATATCCAATCCTATATCGATCGAATATGGTTAAAAGCAAAGAAGATATTTTCCTTGCAGATTTAGCTTGATCCTATACTATGATAATCAAAAAGTAAATTCTACAACTCTTTTAGCTAATTAATTATACTTTTCCAGGTAATAAATAAAGAACAAATTAACTTTAATATTTTTTGATCAATAATTAACTTTAATATTCGATCATACTTTAGTTAGTTCCAAAATTATTTCAAGGTAACTTGAATGTTCTACTTTTAATTAAGGACTATACAACCCTTTTTCCCTTAAAAAAAAGGACTATACAACCCTAAAAAAAAATACATTTGATCATATTTTTAAATTCAATTTAACAAAAGATTTCAAGAACATAATTATTGGAAAACTTCACCTTATCGAATTGGTTTAAATGTAAATCTATCATAAAATTTGCCCATCAAATCAATAATATACTAATGGAAAATTGAGATGTACGTAAATCTTCTATCATAAAATGCACAGTACTCTCATATATAGTTATATTTTTTTAAGCATATACATGATATATATATATATATATATATATATGCCCATCAAATCAATATACTAATATTTTTAAAAGTAACTTTATTTATGTAAAGGTGAATCCAAGGATAAATATCCTAGCTAGGCCATTGTTTAATTCCCACCGGCAAATTAATTGTTTTAATTAGTTTCCTGATCTACTTCCCTATTGCTAGCTCTACCAATTTCATATTCCAAATTAAAGTCAATAATCTGAAAGAAAAACATCCATATGATTGTCAAGGACGTGCCTAAATGCATCGACAAAAGGTGCGCAAATGACTCTGCCCTTCACTGAAGAGCAGCTGAAAAACAAATTCAAGGGGTTCGACACCAACAAAGATGGCCGCCTCAGCAGGAAAGAGCTTCAAGATGCTTTCAACTCGCTCCCCGCTGGCGAGCCGGTCACGCACTCCGCCATGCTGACGGAAATGGAGATGGATACATCAACGAGAACGATCGAGCTGGATTATCTTGTCAAATACGCTGCTAGACTTGGTTGCACCGTTAAATATTCAACCTAAAACCTCGTAAGTTAGCTTTATAACAAGATTCCTGGAAAAGTAGGAGAAGTAGTGTATTGTAGGAATCGATATTAGCCGATCGTGGCTCTTTTCTCTGTTGTTCTTCTTTTCTGTTAGCTGCTTTTCCTAAAGATGTACATATAGTTAAGATCACCTTGAGCTTTAGCTCAAATGGTGCCAAGTTCGGGGATTTAAATTTTAAATCCTAGTTCATGCTCAATGTATATTAAAATGTACGCAATTAATTAGCTTGTTCTGTTTTCTTTTTTTTGCTGTGGTAAAGCCTTTCTGGTTTGGCTTGAACTTTGTAAGTCTACCACTTACTTTCATTCAATAAATCTACCTTTCAAAAAAGAAATGTTACGTAAGGTTTAGTTATATATAATTTTGCTTTTTGCTTGGATCATATGTATATTAACTTCTAGAATGGTATGTTCTGAGAAACCTACAAGAGAGAGAAATGTGAGAGGAGGGCCCTTGATGTATTAGGGGACTCTCTTTGACGGTTAAGTACTCAGTAGGGTCTTCTATAAGTATGGTGAAAGAGTTGGAGAGTACGAGAGCTAGTTTTATGAATTAAGAGAGTATGAGTCATATCTTGGGTATCCATACCTTATATACGAGCCTAAACCTTGGTGCGCTTTTTTGTACCTAGTGCCCTTGGGTCCAATTTCATGGTTCTCGACACTTTGTTTTTGAATGAGGTCTCCTTAAGGTTCAAATTCCAATATGTTAATTTACATAATTGGATTTATCAGTAGTGGTAAATGGTACACTGTATTCCTTTTGATCATTTGTAAAAGGGTACTTACTATGCAAGTAAAGGCCCAAAACCCTTCCCTGAGATTAAAAAAAAAAAAAAGCCCTGTTTTGGTCTAATTTACTTTATTCCCATGTCTTTTTATATTTACCTTTTCTATATTCTCCCATCTAAGGATTCTCCGACTCTGCAACCCGAGCCCCTTTCACAGAAAGCATCCGAGACCACTCTAACTTAACCCCAACCAAATCATTGATAAATTTAACTCTGATTGAAGTAATATCATTCAAATCCATTTGCTTTTGGGCAGAGAGTAGGTAATTAAGCTTATACGTTCTTATCGTTTTCAAGTCGCTGCCAAGTAAGTTGGATTTAGATGCGAGGCTAACTTATTATTCTTTTCAAATCCATACTTTCAAATAAATATGGATGAGTATGGAGTAATAATTTCCCATCCAAAGAATATGCTTTATCTCTATGTTTCAAAAACCATAATAAACTAATCTTTATTATTCATGTAAGTTAGCATATAATCCTAATGAAAAAAATCATACGTAAAGTAAATTCCCAAATCTTTGGACCGCATCTTTGCAACACGCTTTAACCTCTTTATTCACAATAAAGCTTCTCGTTTTGCACATTAATAACTAAACAATTAGGGTTGCTTTTAAGTTTAGATTATCTAATAACAACATATCATGAAGAACTCGATCGACAGATGCTTTTATATATAAATTTGATCAGATGCTCTCTCCGGCCCCATGAAATAGGCCATTATATTCCGCTGGTCTTCCACCTGCAACTGTTAGTAAATTAACAAATACGGCCTTGTCTCTTCTCATACAAATTTATAAACAATCATTTTATCTGTTTCCTTGCTTTGGTATCTCTCAAATCATGTTTAATTACTTTAATCATTTGATCATTACAATTCCCTTTTCATATTGCGGTGATTAAAATCGACTCCAATTATATGAAATCAGTTCTAATTACTATAAGATTAGTAACAGTAGTAGCTTAAATTTAAAAGCAGCAATAACTCACAGCACACCTTCCCCTCACAAGTTAAACAAAGTGATTTTTGATTGTTTATGGGCTGAATAGCCACCTTTGCCCCTAAACTTTACAAATTTAAGATAGATTGTCCCCTGAACTTTTAATTGTGTCATTTTGTCCCATGAATTTGTAAAATTAGGCCAATTTATCCTGAATTTGCAAAATCTGGCCAATTTTCAAATTATATTGAAAAACCATAACTCTATAACTGTATTAGTATTAGTAGTTTCTTTTACATTCAAATTCTTTTGTTAATATAAAATATAAATATATAATAGGATATACCATATCACTTTGTCCCCCCCCCCCAAATGAAAATATCAACTTATTAAGTGAGAAGATAAAAAAAAAAAAAGCCATAGCATATTATTCCACAGTAGATTTAGAATTTTCCAATTATTATATGATGCATCTATATATCATGGATTCTATTCAAATGTGTACATGTAAAGAATAGAATTCCCCTCTTCTGATGCATATATATACACTCTAAAAATGGCATACTTGAAAATTTCACTTTCTAAACCCACTTTGAAGTTTGGATTAAAGTAAAGGAAGATGCAGGGGAAATTTCGATTCCGAATCCCCCTATATAAGCACTTGATTAATTGAAGCTTTTTTTTGCATACCACGAAACAAGCAGTCTCTTCTCTTGTATTTAGCTTTTCTTTTCCTCTAATAATATTTACGCTCCAAAACATGCATCGTGCTATAGATTTTCCTAGTAAGCTGAATTGCCATATGAATTACTGCGATTGTAAGAAATCAAGGACAAACTCCTTCACGGTTAGGTGTGCGCCGGTGCCATTGACAAAGGTTCAAGTGAAAGGTATACTTCAGAGATTCCACACAAATGGAGACCGCGGCCTTAGCAGGCAAGAGGTTCAGAATGCCTTCAATTACCTTGGATCACATTTCCCAAACTGGAGAGCTTGCCGAGCATTTCATCATGCCGATGCCAACGGAGATGGGTACATAAGCGAGGGAGAGATGGATGATCTTGTCGAATATGTTTGGCAATGTGGTTACACCATTAATTAAGTACGTTATATATATATAGATCACCTAATAAATTAGTATACGACTTATTGTACTTCTTGGTGTCATAGAAGCCCTTGAATTTTATTTTTCAGTCAAATAAATTAACTTTCGAATTTGACAGTTTTGGTCGAATCACCCCCTTTTAATTAAACAAAAAACTAATGAAGCTTGTAGACGTAGGAATCAGGAAATGGGTCATCTGACCAAAACTGTCAAATTTAAGTCGGTTAAAAATAAAATTCAAGGGCTTATATGACACCTTTAGCTACACTTGTGCCATTAGTATACTCAATTAAAATTTTAGAAACTGGCAATGGGAATCTTTTATGCTCTCCCTACGTGATAGTTTCGTGGTCTAGGTCTGTGTACTTTTATAACCTTCTCTGCATGGTCTCTTCGTAGCCTCTTTCTATTTATGTTGGTATTTTACGAAGTTTTGAATGTTTGGATAAATAAAATTGCTAATTATCCCCCCAAAAAAAAAGTTTTGAATGTTTGGAGAAGGAATGTCCAAATGTATTATTTGATCACGAAGTTCAATTGGTCAGAGCACCGCCCTGTCAAGGCGGAAGCTGCGGGTTCGAGCCCCGTCAGTCCCGACGGATACAATAAAAAAATACATCAATTCATCCCCCCATTTTCAAATTTTTTTTTGGTATCCCATCCGGTATTCAGGGCTCAGCCCTGACTAATCCGGATTAGACTCGCGTCGCGCACCTGGTTATGGTGGATGAGTCTCCTAACATGGGTAGCTGCGTACGCAAGGTCTCGAACCCGAGACCTGCTTAAGCTAGAATAAACCGCTTACCACTTGATCCAACCCCTTGTTGGTGTGAAGTTGCTCAAATAGCAGTAGATAAAGTACTACTAGTATGTGTAGCATATCATTGAATTTTCAAACTTAATTAAGAAAGCTATTCGCCTATTCCCCTCCAAATTTAGATAAAATTTGTCCGGGGAATAAAAAGGCTAATAGTAATTAATAAGACATTAGTTAGTATAAGGACTTTTGACAGTTTGACTGTCATATAATCAAATTCCAAATATTCAAGTGACAAATTGCTAATAAAATAAGAGTTTAAATTCTATTAGGATCATCCTAAAAAGGGGTGGTTTTAGGATTCCATTAGGATGGTGTCATCTAATCAAATCTAATCAAATTTAAATCATCATCAAATCCTAATTTATACCCTACCACACTTTTTTTTTTGCCAAAACCACACCTAATTAAATTTTTATTAATTACTTTAACATACGTTTAACCTTAGTTAAAATTGAATAATTTTATTAATATTTTTTTAACTTCTGTTTTTTACTTCCAATGTGACTTTTTTTTTTAATAAATTTCATTTTTTCCTCATAACGTGACTTTTTTCTACATTAAGATTGGGTTTGGATGTGAAACAGTCTTCTTTTCTTTACTAGTGGCAAATTAATTTGATTAGTTTAGAAAAAATTCAAATATTAATTAATTTAATTGATCATCATAATTTGATTCTTTGATTAATAAATATTAATTAAAAGAAATTAAAAGTCTTAGAGTTATAATTAATGGGTGTGGATGGTTTCAACAAAAAAAAATGGTTGATGGTAATCTTCAAGAATAATCATAAATATAAAATTTACTGTTAAAAGTATATTCTGGAAAAAAAAATCTATTTTCACTAAATAAATATAATCTTAACTAGAATTAAGGGTGAATTAATGCAATTAATGATATGCAATTAATAAGAGTTTATATAGTGAATGAGGGTGTAAAATATATATTGATGGTGATTCAAAATTGATTAGGTGGCATCATCTTAATGGGATCCTAAAAAGCATCATTTTTAGGATGATCCTAATAGAATTTAATCTCATAAAATAAACATTAAAGTATTCCAAACAAGAGATAAGGTTTTTTTTTTCCGGCTTACCTTTTGTGGATAATTGAGAGATTAAAATAGACATTAAGCTTATCCTTGATTTGGCACGTTATTACTTTCACGGACCGATAATTTATATAAATCCCTTCTATAACAAATCTCATGTCTAACGAGGACCTAAAAGAACTAGTTGTCATGTTAATCTGCTGACAACAAAACAAAATTATTCTCTTACGTTTATCAAAAAAAAAATATATATTCTCTTACGTTTAATGTATGACGTTACCCCAAGTTAATGGAATTCCAAGTATGAATATATAATTTATAATATTCAGGTGGCTTACAGAGCCCAATGCTTTTCAGGTGGCTGACAAAAATGGCGATGGCAGAGCTTGACGAGCTTGTTAAATATATGCCTTGGACTGTTCAAAGGCAAACGTAGAAGTAGTAATTAATTATTTAGCTTGATAACAATCCCATGGCATGTATGCTGCTAAATCTATCACTATATATATTTTCCTGTATTTTTTGGCTGCCGTTTGCCTTTTGCAGCTGCAGAGCTTTGAGGGTGTTGTTTGTTAATTTCATGTATATGATGAACTATATCCCTTGTAAAAAAAAAAAAAAGAACCATATCAGGACTTTATTACAGTTTCATGTGTTTTTTTTTTGCTACTTAAGAACAATGAAAAGAAAGCTAAAGTCTTAATACTCCTCTATCCGCTCGATCATCCTCCAAAAGAGAGGTAATCGAATTCGGGGGATCTTCAAGTAAACTAACTCCATTCGGTACCGAGTGCACCAAATCTACCAAATGATCCGCACAACGATTGTCTTCCCGAAAAATGTGCCTAATATCCACAATCCAATCCCTATTAATGAATTACAGTTTCATGTACAGTTTCGCACAAAAGAATGTTTCTATTTTCCCGAACTTTTCTGTTCTCTATTATAATTGTATTACCCCATATTGTTTCTTCGTCAATAAACTTTCCTTCTTGGTGCCAAAAAAAAAATTCCTTCTAAGCCCAAAAAAATGCTCTATAGTTCAAATGGGGTATTTTCCGGAATTGGATTGGATTAATCAAACATTCGATGGCAACATTATATTGCACATGATTTAGAATTAATATATATGAGAAATTATTAGATGAACCAGGTGTCCAAGTTCACCATATCATATTCATGGTCCCAACCAATAAGATTGTGACATGTTAGATTTCTTTCTAAAATTTAGGCACAAATTTACTATAATGACACAAATAGTCATTAATTAACACAATAATGCAACAAAATATTGTAGTATTAATCCAAAAAAAAAAATCCAGATCAAATCTGTAGAATTTATGCTGCGTGGCTTTCAATAGCTTTCAACAATATTGTCCCATTTAAAAGGTTCCTTGTAGATCAAGTTCAGGTGCGTGCCTTTTTCCTTTTGGATCAAAAGTAACTCTTTTACTCCGAAAGTGTGTGGGACTCGGCTTCCACCTTACGTTTTTGCTTTGAATCTGCGGTCACGTTGCAGAGAAATCACCTCAACCCCAACATATGTTTATCTGATAGGAATCTTCTAATTTCCCATAGGACCAAAATTTTGGCCCCGGCTCAATGGGAGAGATGAGGTCGGGTGCCCCCAGGAGCCGAGAATTAGTTAATAGGGGCTTAAGCACAAGGCATCATTCAAACCGGTCTCCATGTGCAAAATAATCTTGTCTTCTCGTATTTAAAATAGGAATCTGATTACCATTTTTCACCTGAAAACTACTTTACCAAAGTTATTTGATATGAGAATATCACAATAGGACTGATCACTTTTTCTCCCTTCCAAAAATCTCTCTCTTTTTCCCCTCCAAATACAAAACTTCGTAAAACAGAGAAATCAAAAGGTGAATTCCAAGCTACACTTGGACTTTCCATTTGCCAAGTCACAGGGGATAATTTTGGTTCCTTTAATCCTGTTTGAGTGGCAAAATCTAATTATGAATCTAGCTAAATCCTTTCTATCCACTAAATTTCATGTTATGGGGCCCTCCTTAACATTAGTTGAATTTGATGCAGAAAGCTAAATGCTCTATATATATAGCAAGGCAAGCATGTATCTCTTTACATATATAATTTACTTGATTTCCTTGCTCAAAAAAAAAAAAGAATGTTTTTTTCTGCAAATGTGCCCAAGGGTCCTCATCCGTCCTGCCGAAGGAGTTATTATAAGGGTGCGGCCGCGCCTCGGTGGCCTTTAACTGAGGCAGAACTGAAAGCTATATTCAAGCACGCTGATGAAAATAAAGATAAGCGTCTGAGCAAGGAAGAGGTGAAGAAAGCCTTCGATTACTTGGGTTCGCGCCTACCATTCTGGCGAGCTGGCAAAGGCCTTCATCAAGCTGATGGAAACCAAGATGGATATGTCAGTGACGACGAGTTGGATGATCTTGTCAAATACGCCTTGGAATGGCTACGCCAAAAACACACCTAGCTAATTATTGCTCCGATTTTCATCTGCATGTGCCGCCACTTCCAGGAATAGTCTATGTTTATGCTGTATGATTAAGTTAGTTTAATTAGTGCTTGAATCATGTATATGCTACTTTAATGCTAGTTTTGCTTTTGCGCTCTAATTAATATCATCTCTCTCGAGCTATCAAAAACTCAAATTATATACACTAATTGCCCACGTCAAATTTCCGGTGCTTTGTATATATGGGTCAGATGAACGACTCAAACTTAATAACTTAATTATGATGGATGTCATATACGCAAATAAAATGAGGTGTGCTAATCCACAACAAAATGATTTGGATCTCATTGGTAGATTAATCATAACAAAACTTTAGATATCGGATGTGATTAAAAAATAAAGATTACTAACATGGAGTTGCCAAATCGGTAGAATTTTCAGCTTATCAAAAGCTTATTTTAAAATATTGTACAAAATAATCCATTAAAACTGTGGGATTTATGCTGCATGACTTTAATTCAGGAGATTTCATGTCCCCTGTAAAATTATTCCATTTGGATCAAAGTTATTAAGAGTTGCCCCTTGTTGCTTAATTAATAATAATTGTATTATATTACTCAAAAAATAATAATAATTGTATTATAAAATTAATAATAGGGCAAGCGCCTAATTAATATTCCTATACCAAAGCTTACTTATCAATTAATTGATGAACATTTTCTTGGCACTTTGGCTTAATTTGGCTTGCAGCTTACTCTTCTGCTTTGGATTGGGTCATAGTAAATAAATTAGTAAAGAGTCACGATAAAGGTAAGGTAAAACCAGTATCACTTCAAAATTGGTCCAAAAACGCTTATCTAATAGGAATCTTAATTATTAATTAGCAGTAGAAAAAACATCATATATCTCAAAGAATATTGAACTCTCCTTCAAAGATTCATATATTGAACGAGATACAAATTAGATGCTCCTATTATACACCCAAAAAAGAAAAGATTATTGATATACAATAAGTAGTGCCCAACTAAATTAATTTCACTTTTTGGGGTCCTCTTGATAATTAAGTTGGAAATTTGGAATTAATATTTGAATAGAGAAAGCTAAATATGGTCTATATAAACCTCAGCTAAATAGCATGCATGGCAAGACAAGCAAGCAGCTCCCATACATATATAAACTATAAACTATACTATAGTATAGTAATACTTAATCTGCTGCTAACTATATATCTCTCGAAAAACATGCCGTGTGTTTTAGGAAAACTGCTCCATCAAAGGACAAATGAGAAAGAAATGCCCGGTGGCTCCGGAACTCAGTTGCCTCTAACTAAGGCACAAGTGATAGCTATATTCGAACGCGCTGATAAAAACAGAGACGGGCGTCTGGACAAGCATGAGCTGAGGAAAGCGTTCGGTAGCCTGGGTTCTCATCTACCAAGCTGGCGAGCTGGGAAAATCCTTCGTCGAGCTGATGTTAACGGAGATGGATATATTAGCGAGGACGAGATTGATGATCTTATTCAATTTGCTTTGGAATGGCTCCGCCAAAAACACTCCTAATTTCTCTCCTACGTACCCTCTTTTGCATGTTGCCACCACCAGCAAATGATATTCAAGTTCGCCTACTTTTCTTAGCAACTCTATATTTTGCAGTTATTTTTGGCTTTTATTTTGTATATGCTATAATGTTGCAGAGAGAAAATAGCTGCTCTGCACTCTTCTGCTGTATGATTAAGTTAGTTAATTAGTAGTTTTTTTTTTTTTTCGTTTGACTAAAGTTAGTTATTAGTAGTTGAATCTTGTATGCTACTTCAATACAATGTTAAGGTAAATTATTCCTGTAAAATTGCGGCTTTTTACCTTCCAAAAAGAAATGTGGCCTTTTGTTTTTTGAAGAGCTATAAGAGTTGCCCCTTGTTCCTTTTTAATAGGGAAAGTGACTAATTAATATTCCTGCCAATTATTAATGCCATCCTTTATAACAATTTCTCTTAACAACTTTGGCACTTAATTTTGCTTGGAAGATTAAAGTCTCTTTTTGCCTCCTAAATTTGTCTAAAATTGACGTTTGGTCCCCTAAAATTTATATTTGGAACTTTTTGTCCCCTAAACTTGCAATACGAGAACATGTTAATCCCTCATAAACAATATTGCTAACGTGTCCCTTGGCAGAGATTAGTGTGGTTTTCTTATAATATTCCTAAGCATTCTATAATTACTTGGATGGCTATTCTTGATCGACTACCTACCAGGGACAAGTTAAGCAGCTGGAATCTCCAATTGGATTCTGTGGATTGTGTGTTGTGTGGGCAACATAGTGATTGTAGAGACCATATCTTCTTTGCTTGTGATTACTCAAAGAAGTTATGGGAAAGAATTCTTAAAGCTTGCAGATTGACAAGATCAGTTGGTAATTGGCAATATGAACTTCAGTGGGCTACTTCAAGACTTAAGGGAAAGTCTCTTCTCTCTTTAATTTTGAAATTAGCATGGAATGCATATTGTTTTGGCATTTGAAGGGAGCGCAATACTCGCATTTTTCAGCGGAAAATGCACACTGTTGAGCAGTCTTTCCAACTTATTGCTGAATCTATCAGGCTTAGATTACTTGGTCTTAAAAATGTTGCTAAAGATCCTATCAATATTTTCATTTGTAATAGTTGGCATTTGCAACTAGATTGGTAGTTGTTTCCTTTGTAAACAACTTGAGTCATTTGTATCAGTTCTTGTAGCAGTTCTTATTCCTGCTACTCTGGATGAATAATACATATTTATCCAAAAAAAAAAATATTGCTAACGTGTACCTTGGTCTGACGTGGTCTTGCCACGTGACATTAAAAGATTGCCGTTTATAAGCTTATGTTTGTTAGGCATGACTTATTTGTTTAAGCTATCAGTATTACAAAAGCTGATTGCATAGTTTGTGCAACATATAGGGAAAAAGTGACACCTTCAAAGAATCCTAACGTTGGAACTGGATGCCATGTAATTTTTCAGGAGCTCTATAGTTCTATATTCAATAGAATCGATACTACATTTTTAGAGAAAGGCTAGAATATTTAATGGAGCTAATTACATTCTTTCGGAAAATAAAAATTCCACAGAATATTATTTAAGGTGTAGGTTTTTAATACTGGTTTTTGGATTGGGCGCAATATTGCTCAAGAAAGCTTAAGGCCTTCCAACTTCAGTCCAAGATTTGAAAATCCTGATAGCAGATTGAAATTGAAGCCCACGATGACCATTAATTCAATATGGAGCAGATCAATTCAATTCAAATTTCCGATCCACCATCTCATTTTGATATTTGAGCCAATATAGGCCATGTTCGATTCATTTCATATTTTTAAGGCCTCCCAAAGGTCAATCTCGAGCCCTCTATGTGTCGTCGAAATTTCGGCCTACAATAGTCTTGTGAAGCTTGAAGCCATGGCCTATGAACCAAATCATCAGAGTGATCAGACCCTCTAATTTTAATTTGGAAATGGGGTAATTACTATTTCTCTGTTCTGAATTGAATGGTCATATACATACAATGTCTTAAATTTTGGGGCCTTAGTAATTTTGGGGCCTTAGTAATAAGGGGATATAATGTACCGAAAAAAAAAAAAAAGACTATCAATAATAACTGGTTGAGATGGATGGTACTTAATTGGTAGACAATTTCAACCTCAACAAAGTTAAATCCCTTGAAGACATATTTGTTAGGAGGGTTTTAATCATTTGTACTCCCGAAGGATTAATTAATGTGCAAATTGATATACCGAAGAAGAAAGATAATTGAAAGAGTATTATCAAAGGGTTTAACACACAATAAGGTTTATAGATGAACAAGGAGATTATGGAATGAGTGGAGTGAAATTAGGGGATAGGAGATGGCTATCTCTTGTTGAATAATGACTAATCTACCATTTTGCCCCATGAACTTGTAGCGTTTAGACGTTTTGCCCCCCGAACTTCAATCTTGGACATTTTGCCCCCCGAACTTTAATTTTGGGACGTTTTGCCCCCTCAACCTAACGGCCCTGTTAAGTCGATGACGTGGCACCAAAATGCCACGTGGCATTGCCACGTCAGCGGTTTGGTCCGACGTGGCAATGCCACGTGGGTTAGGTTAGTCTGACATGGCAATGCCACATGGCATTTTGTGCCACGTGGCAATGCCACGTCATCGACTTAACGGAGCCGTTAAGTTGAGGGGGCAAAACGTCCCAAAATTGAAGTTCAGGGGGCAAAATGTCCAAGATTGAAGTTCGGGGGACAAAACGTCTAAACGCTACAAGTTCAGGAGGCAAAATGGTTGTTTAGTCGTTGAATAATCCATTTCAGTACAATGTTAGTATAAAACATATGAGTAGCAAAAGAAATACTAACAATATAGTTAGCCAACAACAACTCAATCAATAATTTTATGGTAAATCATCATCTCATCCCGCCCCTAATTAAACACAACCGTATGTTTTTTTTTTTAAATTTAAAAAGGGGGTTGCTAAATACTGCCCTAGTTTTGCTAAATACCGCCCCATTTTTTACACTTTTACCCTTTACCCTTTGCACTTTTTACACTTTTACACTGAGTCTCCCCACTAGGGAGGCTCAACCACGGCGGAGCCTCCCCACTGGGGCGGCTTCACCATGGGCAGGCCTGAGGGCGGCTAGACCAATTTTTTTTTTTAAATAATAATTATTTTTTTTAAAAAAATAGCCGAGCCGCCCCATCGGGGCGGCCTGCTCTGGCTAAGCCACCCCAATGGGGCGGCCTTTTCATGGTGAAGCTGCCGTGGTTGAGCCTCCCCAGTGGGGCGGCTTCGCCACGGTAAGCCGCCCTCTTGGAACGGCACGGGTCATCAGTCCTAAATTTCGTCAAAAATTGCATTTTTCTGAAATCTTCATCAAAATACGGCACGTTATCGTTCATTTTTCTTAAATCGTCATCAAAATACAACACGTTAACGCTATTATACGTTCGTGATAGTTTCAAGATTAGAAAATGAAGCAAAGGGCAAAAGCGTAAAAAAGCGTTAAAAATGAGGCGGTATTTAGCAATCCAGTTTAAAAATAAATGAATAAAAGTAGTCGGAGAAAATTTTGGTGCTCAAGCTCAACGGGAAGAGATTGTTGCCCATGAATATAATTAGGGGCTTAAGCACAAAGCAATATTCGAAGAATGACCTACCTGCAAACGTCGTCCGCTCATATTTGAAATGAGAATCTGATAACAAATTGGCAATATTCTAGCTACTTCGTCTACATGAAAACTACTTTACACGAATCATTCCATCAATATCTTTGTGTTTCCACTACTTTCCATTATTGACCTTGTATAATCTAATGCTCTTATGAAACAAGTTTCAAGACCCAAAAACGGAATTTTCATGATATCAAGACTTATGAGAACAAGTTGTGTTGTTCCCCACTAAACTTGACATTTTGGGGCCCTCTTGATAAGTTGGAAACTAATTGGAATCAATATTTTAATACAGAAAGCTAAATGATCTAAGTATATATAAATACCCGCATATGGCAAGGTAACTACAAAAATCAGACTTAATTCCCTGTTCTAACATGCGGTTTTTGTGTGGAAATATGGTTAATGAGAGGAAGAAATTAGGGAAACAAAGGTCCGGAGGCCCCGAGGCTTTAACTGAGGCACAACTGAGAAGTATATTCAAGCGAGCCGATGAAGACAGAGACGGGCGTCTGGACAAGCATGAGCTGAGGAATGCGTTCGTGAGCCTGGGTTCTCATCTACCATGCTGGCGAGCCGGCCAAGGACTTCGTCGAGCTGATGGTAACAGAGACGGATATATTAGCGAGGACGAGATGGATGATCTTATTCAATATGCTTTGAAAATTGGCTATACCATGTAATACTAATACTAATACACACACCAAATATTATATATTGCTTCTGAATCCATTTGCTGGGTGCTATAGGAATACCCATTTTCTTTGCAACTTTTTTTGTTTCTAATTTTTGGAAATAGCTAGCTAGTAATAGTAGCGCATTGTTGCTGTATAACACTTGAATATTCTTGCTACGTACGACTGAAATGTTAATTGCCATTTACGATGTCATCTTTCATCTGGATTGAGTAATATATATATATTACTGACACGGCTCAAATTATATACACTATGTCTACAATATCCAAATAGAGTTTTTTCTTATCATATGGATGTTTGCCAAATCAGCAGAATTTCACTTTCAAAAAGCTTAAATAACAGTACTGGAATTTATGCTGCGCATGTGGCTTTATTTCAAGAGCTTTCATGCCCCCCTGTAAAATTATTCCGTTTGGATCAAGTTTTAAGAGTTGCTTTATTTCAAGAGCTTTCATGCCCCACACGAGGCTGTCGGTAATTATAACGGAACGACGTCGGAACCATTAGGGTTCCATCAATTTGGAGGCAAAATGTCTCCAAAAAAAGGTAAAAGGACAAAGTGTCCATTTTTCAAAAATGTCTCATTATAATTATTGGGGAGAGGCTACAAGTATTACTATACCATCTACTACTTAGGGTACTACCAATATCCAACAAGTAGTGTATCATTTTTAAATTGGTAGCACCCCTAGTAATGGGGGGTTTAATAGTACTCAAATTATTCCCCTAATCATAATTGGATAATTTTATTTAGAGATCTCAGAAACTAAACAAACACACCATATTAATAATTAACAACCAAAAAACATAAAATTGGATAATAAAACCCACATAACAAGACTTGGCCATACAGATAGTGATCAATACTAAATACTATTTCCAATTGGGCCAATGTAGACTTGGATTAATCCACCATCTGATTTAGAAATTTGGGCCAATGTAGCCCTTGTTTGTTTCTCTTCGTATATTATCATCATACATTAATAAACTGGTATGGAAGATTGAAGGACATGGTATATTGACCGCCATTAGACATTTAGTCTATTGGTAGAATGGTGAATTCTTAGTTTCAGTGGTTAAGATCGTCAAGTAAGGAAAAAAAAAAACATAGGCGTATTATTATTTAACCCTAAGATGAAGTACACGGTATTCATAGTCCATAGAGTTGAAAACATCAAAATTTTCCTTGTCTTTATTAAATGAACAAGAATATATCAAAAATTCAAAAGTAAAAACAGAATCGAGTTCCCTTTGCAAATGCACCGTCCCTAAAAAGTAAAAACAGTGAAAATCGTGTCTGTGCGATTCCACTCCAATTCACAACGCAACCTCTCTTTCCAGGAAAGATCGAACTAAAAAAGAAAACAAGCCCAAATCATAACTCTTAATTCTCTCCTTCTCTCATTGTATATAAACCGATCGATATTGGATTGCAATATATATTATCACCAACAAACTTATAAACAACTGCAAGAAGAGAAAAAAGAGAGCCTTGTTAAATCTGCCATTACGTACCCCAACAAAGTTCTTAAGAGAAAAACATGGCGAGATCATCATTCATTGTTCCAACGATATCAGCAGCCCAGGAAAACAAGAAGGAGTTGAGGAATGTTTTCGAGCAATATGGGAGAAAAGAGGGAGGTGAAACCAGACTTTACCACGACAATTTGAAGAATGCGTTCGAGTACTTAGGTGCTCTTATGCCCGGTTACAAAGCTGCCTCTGCCCTTAGATACATCGATAGCGACAAAAGTGGATACATTAGAGGCGACGAACTTCAAGCTCTTGTTGAATATGCTTACAGCTCTGGATACCGTTAATTACATAATAATCTGCGCAGCTATATATATATAGCTATGGTACCATGCATAGAAAAAATGCTACTAATTCTAAATATATATATGTTCTTTTTGTTCCGGATAAATATCCAAACCAGGGCTAAAAGTTTGGGAATTAAAATACGCCCAAATCTTTAGATTGAATCTAATTAATTAGGTTTAAGAGTTTGGGTCCTCAACCAAATTAAACCTATTTCAGATAAGATTCGTCCGTATATTGCACGCGTTGTTAAGTACTACATAATTTCTTTGACTTAGTAATGATGTGTGTTCGACACGCAATTGGTTATATCAGAAATATGTCTAATTTGATTGACCACGCAAACTTTTAAATCTAATTAAATTCAATCTAAAGAATTAAACCCAAATGAGCACAGCTCCAAATTTTTAGTTTTGAATTGAATATTTACCCTTGTGTTCCAACAAAATAATAGCAGATGTTTTTCTTCTGTATCGTGCATGTTCATGTTTTTTTTTTTTTGGCCGAAGCATGTTCATGTTAAACATGCAATAATAATCATGTTTCTTTCTCTTTTTTTTTTTTGCTACAAAAATCATGTTTCTTTCAATTAATACGATATTGCCCCATCTAACAAATAATGACACGTGTCCTTTTTCTGTTTTTAATGTTATTCCTTCTTTGTTTGGTTAAATTAAATTTTATATTTTCATTCTAAAACCCTATGAGGAATGTATTAAAATTTAGGACTAACCCTTATATATAATTATTTATTGTTAATTTGGAGTTAAACCTGGTTTTAATTGGGATTTTTACTATTTGTTAAAACTTGAAAACAAACAAGTTATAATACTAGGGAACATGACATGATTTGGTGGATGGGGCATAATGGGGCATAATGGGGCACGAGAAATAGGGGGAGAGGATTTTGATTCCATTTGGATGGATGAGAGAATACAATAAGTGGAACATTGGTCCCTGGAGCTCTCTATATAAACCTATGGTTTCAAGCCTTCTTAGAGCACAAGTACAGCAGAACAAGCAAATTAAAGAGGTGCAACATGGGTTATAGTTACAGTGTTGTTCCCAAAGGCGCTGACCCACTGTCATATCGCGCAAGTAAGCAGCAGCTAAGGAAAGTGTTCCTTGATTGTGACGTGGACGATGACAAGGTCCTGACCAAGGAAGAGGTGAAGGTTGCGTTCGATCGGTTCGGAGCCCTGTTCCCAGGATTCAGAGCCTGGAAAGCACTCAGACGTGTGGATAAAAATAGAGACGGATTCATCAGCATGGATGAGCTTGACAGCCTCATAGAATACGCTTATCAACGTGGTTACATCAACGTTAATTAGTAGTAGTAATTAATATAAGAAACTTGGTGTTTTCCCTTTTTAATAAATCTTCTGTGTTCGGTTGTGATATATAGAGATTTGCAAGTTTCTGTTTTTTATTAGCTTCTGCTATTATATATATATATATATATATATATATATTATAATATGAACGATGTGAGAGTGGCAAATGTCTTATTCATGTCAATTAAGGTCACTCCTGTTGTTTTCTTCTTGGTGTTGGAGACCTCGCCTGTATGAAAATTTGCTCAAGTTTACTTTCGACAAATGAATTCTAAAGTAGTAGTCTGATCTTTCGTGTTACTTGAGTTCTTTGAATTCAATTGGCTAAAGTTCACATAGAGACTTGCATTTAATGCAGCAGAGTCCCATTTTTGACTCTGATATTCCAACCCGCTTTGCCTTCGGATGTCTCTGAGATAAGCACATAAAAGAAGAAGAAAATGGGGGAAAAAAAGAGAGAGAGGAAAGATTAATATTGATAAAGAACTTACTTGGTGGCTTGGTCCGAACGTCTACAGTATTGAAAAGCAAATAAATTCTATCCTAACTGTAAATTAAGATTCAAAATTCCAAGTTCTTGGTGAAATTGGGTTCTTAAAGAAAATCATACCGAACTAAGCTAATTAGCATATTTGAATTGTCAAAAAAGAAAGATGCTGCACGATAGAGTCCTTTATCCTGTCATTTTTCACAAATCAGTCAGTAAATTAAGATGCTGGATGCTAGATATCTATAAAGTTATAGAAATCTTCGACTCTTTTTCAAATAAAGTTTTTTTTTTGTCAATACCACTACACTTTATTACCGAAGAAAACAGTCCTTGTCACTGGCTTGATTTGATATAAATTTTAACTTGGGATAACATATATATATCTGTAAAAACAATGTAATAATTAATTAATCAAGTGTGATACAGTAACATCTGCACCTACGTGTCGATTTGTAGCATGAGATTCTTTCCCGATAAACATGAAGGGTTGGCCTATATATAAGTTATACCCCAAGCCTTCCATATATACTCAAGATCACAGCGCTCTAATTAAGACAGTAAAACAAGCCCTGTAGTCTGATTCACATCCAAATTATTACCTCAAAATCCTTGAGACAAACAATATGACCCTTACAAATAAATCATTCCCCCAGACCTTTATTAGCAAGCAGCAATTACGGAAGCTTTTCCTGGATTGTGATTCCAATAACGATGGTTTCCTCACCAAGGACGAGATCAAGAAAGCGTTTCAGAAATTGGGTGCGGTAATCCCTGGTTACAGAGCTTGGGAAGGAATGAAACGTGCTGATGCTAATAGAGACGGATGTGTGAGCATGGACGAACTCGAGGACCTCATTGACTACGCTAATAAACTTCAATACTCACCAAGCACTCCCACTCCTTATTGAACTTCAGATTTATATATTTGGTTAATTTGAGTGTGTTTGCTGTAATATTTAAGAGTTGTTGTTTTCGCAAAGTTTCAGTGTTTAATTAGCATCTCTCTTGTAATCAAACTAAATACGATGTGAAATTTTACTGCTGAAGTATATATTATATAGTTTAATGTGGATTTGTGGAATCTTCGTCTTCAATCTAATGAAAACCATGAATGTTAAGTTCTTAATATATATATATACCATGTTGAGGTATTATGCAGCTCTCTTCCATTATGATATATAGGATTTTCTATAAAAAATAGAATGGGTTCAAAGAAGAAATCAATCCCCTTCTCCAATTTTTTTTAGTTTAATTTTGCCATTTCAGTTAAGACAGTTTAACTTTGTCTAGTAGTTTAAGCTTTAGCGCCTTTTTTTTTTTTTTTTTTTTTTTTTTTTGATACGATAGCTTCTGTCTACTGTGAGAACCTTAATTTGTGATATTCCCACCCCAATATACTTCATCTCCACCTCTTCTCACTATTCTTTCTTATAAAGGGTAAGTAAATTGCCATTTTATATCATTTTGAAAGGGGTGTAAAGAAAAGATGAATAGATTTTTTTTGCCCAAAAAAAAAAATATTGGGCATAACTAATCTGCAGTCAAGTTATATTGGAGTCCAAATACGGGAAGTTCACTCAAAACATATTTCTTCTATTTTCAAATTTTGAACTTCCGAACATTATTTAAGGGACATTGAGTTCTTTCAATTTGATCCCGTAACGAATATAAAATGACAATGATATAGTATTTCAATGGACCCTTGGGTTTTCAAATTCTTTGGACAAATAATTTAAAGCATAAAAATGATTTTCATGATAAATGGCATCCTACAATAGGGGTTGGGTTCCTTTTTCACCACATTGGAAAAGTTGGAAGATTTATACAATATAATAATATCTATAAATATTCCATTTAAAGCATACATATCCAAACTCCTAGATTCTACTAACTGTTTTTCATTTTTCCCCTATATTCTTCCACCTTCTATAAGAACCTTTGAAAGGCAATCATACAAAACAGAGTCCCCATTTGGAAAGCGAACACACAGACACATGATTCTTCTCTGTTGGATGCTTGACTATGTGTTACACCTCTATTATACATTCCAAATCATTATCCAAATACCAGATAAAGATTAAAACTACTCTTATTTTTCTTCTAAGTGTAATTCATAACATAACTTGCAAAACAATAGAATCATAGTTTAAAAAACAGGGGACTGCTTAAAAATTGGTACAAGTTCGTATAGTCTTGAGTTCAAAGAGTGATAAAAACATTGAATTTTATCTTTGCCAATCTATTCTTTCGAAAATATTGTCTTTGAATTTTGTTCTAAAAGTATTTTCCATGAAAATGAAGAGCAAACATCATATTTATCCCAAATATTTCAAAAAAGTGAAAACATCAAATTCAGATTCCAAGCAACCAATTTAATTCCTGGCCCTACTCAAAATCCTTCTTGATAAGTAGGAATAATAATAACAGTAGAGTTTAACTAAAAGAAAATGGTTTTAAATTAGGATTTGGCTAACCAATCATTATATTATCATAATTTTTGTGGGTTTTGAATAATACTTGAAGTGCTAAGTTTGTGTTTGATAATTAGAGACTATAATACCCTTAAATTTCTTTTTATGTGTTGTCTTTTCGAAATATATTCGCACATTTAACTAAAAAAATCTTTTTCATATTTTTATGACAATAATTAAGGTTTAACTCCAATTATAAACATATTTTCTTTAAGAGTAAATTTTAAATTTTAAGACCAATTATTATAGGGTTTTAGAAAAAAAATAAACACCTATTAATAAGTTTTAGCCCAATTATAAATATATATATTTCATTTTAAAGGGTAAATCTCAAATTTTGAGAAATTTAAACATCTATCAATGAGGTTTAACCCAATTATAAATTTTTTTAATTGTTAAAATGATAAATCTTAAAGGGGAAAAACTATAAGTACTCATTATGTGTAGTCTCTCCCAATCTTAAATTTTGAGAGTCGAGACCCATTATCAATGGATTTTAGAAAAAATATTATGAAACATTTAGTAAGATTTTTTCTCTACTTAATACAAATTAATATAAATAATCAAAATAATAAGGGTAATGTTGTTTCGCATATCTCTACTTTATTAACTACATCTCATTTAATGAGGTGGGATCTAAAACTTTGACAAAGTTTTACCTTCTTATAAATCCAAGACAATTTTTTTTTAAATGACGAAAGGATGCTTAACCGAAGTCTTTAAACAAAACGGTCCTTTTAGATGTCACTAGTATGATGCCACCTAAATATTTTTTAATGAACATCATATTTTAATTTATACAATACAAAAGTTTCATAGGTGGGTTACAAGAATTTTTTAAGAGTGTTGTGGCTACAAATTGAGGAAAAATCGTTTGGTTAATTTTTGTAAAATTTTAACCGAAATCGTTAGTTCACGAGTTTTTGACTTTCTGCTAAATACGTGTTTCATGGCCCCCCCGTCTCAGTTTTGCATGTTGTTTTGCGTCGAGACTCCTTGAAATATCTATATTCATCTAATGAAATCTCAGCCACATTGGATATAAGAATTTGTTTTTTCGAGAATCAGAAACCAGTTTCAATTTAATTAGAAATTAATTCGAAAAAACATAAGAAAAACGATAATAGAAGCGTGAAAAATCCTTCAACCTTTTTTGCATTTAATTATATATTTATTTTGAGTATTGTAGGCTAAAATTGAGGAAAAATTTTTTTGAGTCAGTTTTTTGAAAAATTTTAGCCGAAATCGTGTACTAACCATTACAGTATTTGGCTAAAAACGCTAACCGGGGCCCCGACTCAGTTTCAGATGATTTTTGACACAAAAACTCCTTGAAATATCAATATACAACTAACCAAATTTCAGCCACATTGATTATAAGGATTAGTTTTTTCGAGCATCGGAAACCAGTTTCGATTTAAATAAAAATTAATTAAAAAAAGATAGGAAAACGATATTAAAAATGCGAAAAGCCCTTTAACTTTTTTGGCATTGAATTATATATTTTTATGAGTATTTTGGCCAAAATTTGAGTAAAAATTTCTCGGGTCAATTTTTTGCTAATTTTAGTCGAAATTGTGTAGTAATCATCACAGTTTTTCGCTAAAAATAAGTTCCAGGGCCTCGGCTCTGTTTTGCATGATTTTTGGCGCCAAGACTCCTTGAAATATCTATATTCAAGAAATCAAATCTAAGCCACGTTGGACATAATGATTTTTTTTTCGAGCATCAGAAACCAGTTTCAATTTAATTAGAAATTAATTCTGAAAAACATAGGAAAAACGAAATTAGAAGCGTGAAAAGCCCTTCGTTCTTTTTGGCCTTGAATTATAAATTTTGAATGAGTATTTTGGCCAAAAATTGAGGAAAAATTTTTCGGGTCAATTTTTTGCTAAATTTTAGTCGAAATCGTGTAGTAATCATCACAGTTTTTCGCTAAAAATGCATTCCGAGGCTCCGGCTCTGTTTTGCATGATTTTTGGCGCCAAGACACCTTGAAATATCTATATTCAAGTAATCAAATCTAAGCCACATTGGACATAAGGATATTTTTTTTCGAGCATCAGAAACCAGTTTCAATTTAATTAGAAATTAATTCTGAAAAACATAGGAAAAACGAAATTAGAAGCGTGAAAAGCCCTTCATTCTTTTTGGCCTTGAATTATAAATTTTCAATGAGTATTTTGGCCAAAAATTGAGGGAAAATTTTTCGGGTCAACTTTTTGCTAAATTTTAGTAGAAATCGTGTAGTAACCATCATAGTTTTTCGCTAAAAACGCGTTCCGGGGACCCAGCTCTTTTTTGCATAATTTCTGGCGCCAAGACTCCTTGAAATATCTATATCGAGAAGCCAAATCTAAGCCACGTCGGACATAAGGATTTTTTTATTCGAGCATCAGAAACAAGTTTCGATTTAATTAGAAATTAATTCGGAAAAACATAGGAAAAACGAAATTAGAAGCGTGAAAAGCCCTTCATTCTTTTGGGCCTTGAATTATAAACTTTCAATGAGTTTTTTGGCAAAAAATTGAGGAAAAATTTTTCGGGTCAATTTTTTGCTAAATTTTAGTCGAAATTGTGTAGATTATCATAGTTTTTCGCTAGAAACGCGTTCTAGGGCCCCGACTCTGTTTTGCATGATTTTCGACGCCAAGACTCCTTGAAATATCTATATTCGAGTAACCATATCTAAGTCAAATTGGACATAAGGATTTGTTTTCGAGCATCAGAAACCAGTTTCGATTTAATTAGAAATTAATTCAGAAAAGATAAGAAAAATGAAACTTGAAGCGTGAAAAGCCCTTCAATCTTTTTGGCCTTGAATTATAAATTTTCAATGAGTATTTTAGCAAAATATTGAGGAAAAACATTTCGGATCAATTTTTTACAAAATTTTTAGTCGAAATTGTGTAGTAACCATCACACTTTTTCGTTAAAAACGCGTTCTGGAGCCCCCGGCTCAATTTTGTAAGATTTTTGGCGCCAAGAGTCCTTGAAATATCTATATTTCAGTAGCCATATCTAAGCAACATTGGACATAAGGATTTCTTTTTCGAGCATCAGAAACCAGTTTCGATTTAATTACAAATAAATCCGGAAAACATAGGAAAAACGAAATTAGAAGCGTGAAAAGCCCTTCATTCTTTTGGGCCTTGAATTATAAATTTTCAATGAGTATTTTGGCCAAAAATTGAGGAAAATTTTTTCGGGTAAATTTTTTGCTAAATTTTAGTCGAAATCGTGTAGCATCATCACAGTTTTTCGCTAAAAATACATTCCGATACCTCAGCTATGTTTTACATGATTTTTGGTGCCACGACTCCTTGAAATATCTATATTCGAGTAGCCAAATCTAAGCCACATTGGACATAAGGATTTTTTTTTCGAGCATCAGAAACCAGTTTCGATTTAATTAGACATTAATTCTGAAAAACATAGGAAAAACGAAATTAGAAGCGTGACAAGCCCTTCATTCTTTTTGGCCTTGAATTATAAATTTTCAATGAGTATTTTTTTTCTAAAAATTGAGGAAAAATTTTACGGATAATTTTTTTACAAAATTTTTGTCGAAATCGTGTAGTAACTATCACAGTTTTTCGCTAAAAACCCGTTCCGGTGACCCAGCTCTGTTTAGCATGATTTTTGGCGTCAAGACTCTTTGAAATATCTATATTCGAGTAGCCAAATCTAAGCCACAATGGACATAAATATTTTTTTTTCGAGCATCAGAAATCAGTTTCGATTTAATTAGAAATTAATTCAGAAAAATATAGGAAAAACAAAATTAGAAGCGTCAAAAGCCCTTCTTTCTTTTTGGCCTTGAATTATAAATTTTCAATGAGTATTTTGGCAAAAATTGAGGGAAAATTTTTCGTGTCAATTTTTTGCTAAATTTTAGTCGAAATCGTGTAGTAACCATCATAGTTTTTCGCTAAAAACGTGTTCCGGGGACCCAGCTCTTTTTTGCATACTTTTTGGCGCCAAGACTCCTTGAAATATCTATATTCCAGAAGCCAAATCTAAGCCACGTTGGACATAAGGATTTTTTTATTCGAGCATCAGAAACCAGTTTCTATTTAATTAGAAATTAATTCGGAAAAACATAGGAAAAACGAAATTAGAAGCGTGAAAAACCCTTCTTTCTTTTTGGCCTTGAATTATAAATTTTAAATGAGTATTTTGGAAAAAATTGAGGGAAAATTTTTCGGGTCAATTTTTTTGCTAAATTTTAGTAGAAATCGTGTAGTAACCATCATAGATTTTTTCGCTAAAAACG